>CAHIKZ030001333.1:0-302500 GCA_903632075.3 Acanthosepion pharaonis | reverse complement strand
GTCCAAATCGAGTAACATCAAAATTATTCAATTGTTAGTTTAAGTTCTAAGCCGTTTATCTTAGAAATGATTAAAAATATCTTACTCAAATTCTCCGAGGCCTTTGTAACACTATTCGACACTACTTTGAGCATTAATAATGTATAATTACTTTCCAAGATTAAGAGAAGATATGGTCATTATTAATTAATCATATCTAAGGATCGAAGACTTATGAAGAATTGAAATAAATTTCAATTATATATTATTCCAGAATCATTTTTACAGCTTATTCAAGATGATCTCCGCCCTCTGAAACCTTTTAACTTTCTGTTCTGGAGCAACAAGATGCCTCACACGTTTCCCGTAGGACTTTATTTTAATGTCTTTCTTCACTGTTCTTTGGATTGTCAAAAGGGAAAATCCACCCTCGCGTGCCAAATGTCTCTTTTTCAAATTGATCTCCTTAGTTGAAATGATGATCTCGCTTGCTGTTGTAACGTCTTGATCCAGATTTCCTCTCTATTGTTCCGTCTTTTTTAAATTTGTTCACCGTTCTCTTTCTGGTTCTTAAAGGGACTTTTAAGATGGAAGCCAGAGTATGAATGTAGGTACCTTTACTGAAGGTCTGGATGATCGTTTTCTTCTCAGCATTGCTCAGTTGATAAGAGAGTGGGGCTGGTACAAAACGATATTAACTTTTTCTCTTTTCTAGTTGAATAAGGACTTTTTTCTAACAAAAAATAGATGGCTTTCTTACAAAAAAAGATGGCTAAACGTCTTATCTGAAAACCTGGAAAAAGTCAATTAGTTAAGTAATTTTTAGATATTAAACATTTTGTGGGAAGGACAATTATGATGTAATACGATCAGGAGAATTTTACTGTTACACTAGTCACACACACACACACACACACACACACACATATATATATATATATATATATATATATATATATATTTATATATATATATTTGATTGTATTGATATGAGTATGTGACCTTGGGTTTCACGATTTTGCGATCGTCAGACAAACTCGCAAAAGTGTGACAACCAGGGTCACAAACTCACATCAATCCAACTAAATATGTTAGCTCTATCACTGATATTGAGCGCTTTCTAATAAGTACCGCCCATATATATATTATAAATAATATATATAATGAATTGCATATATATATATATATATATATATATATATATATATATATATATATATATATATATACATTTCATACACACACACACACACACACACACATATATATATATATATATATATATATATATATATATATATATATATATATATATATATATATATATTATAAACTTTATGTATTATTTACCCTATCCCTGTTTTCCAAATATGACTGCCCAATAGTACATTCTATCTCCGATACCCAATTTGTATTTGTCCCTTCAGTAATTTTAACCCATCTGGAAACACAAAAGACGAATGTCTTTTATGTACAGAGCAAGGATGGCACGAGCTGTGATAGATGAAGCAAAGTTAGAGCAGTATTCGGTATCTTGGCTTGCAATACGTAGATGTTCAATTTCGATCCCCCTCAAGCGTCTTTTATGCACGCATTTCTCAACTTGATAGTACCACTAGACGCTTCCTCAAAGGGCCACAAAGAATATCCATAGAATTTAGGTTTCGCGTAAGCCTATCGTCGTTCCTCAGCATTGGACTTCCCATTTTCCGAGAACTGTCAGACAGTTGGCTGTACAGAAGGATTTTCTTTGTACTTTCAACGCTAGTTCGCGCTCAATATGACCCACCCAGGAATTTGTACTCATATTCGAAAAATCTCTATGCCACCATCCAATGTCTCACTTTGAAAAAAGATTATTATTATCTCTCTCTCTCTGTCTGTCTGTCTCTCTCTCTCTCTCTCTCTCTCTATATATATATATATATATATATATATATATATATATATATATGTGTGTGTGTGTGTCTGTGTGTGTGCACGCGTTCGCCTGTATATAGCCATTATAATGGTGTGAGTACATAATACATTTATATGACGATCAATAACATCCGGGGCACAATTAATGCAAACAAATCAGGCGGGCGAAAAAAAACAAACAAACAAATATTACACTGTACATTA
Source organism: Acanthosepion pharaonis (assembly GCA_903632075.3). Taxonomy (NCBI): domain Eukaryota; kingdom Metazoa; phylum Mollusca; class Cephalopoda; order Sepiida; family Sepiidae; genus Acanthosepion; species Acanthosepion pharaonis. The sequence goes on along the minus strand of CAHIKZ030001333.1, from coordinate 300,397 downwards.
GCATGTTCGATTATTCGCAGAACAAACTCAGTATTCCCTTCTTTTTATAAAATAGACATTGTAGCAATTGCTCCATTGAGTGTAAATCGAATATTTTAGCCTGAGAAATATATGACTCCTTTTTACGCTGAACAACAAAGTATACATCGTAATATGAATGTGTTCAATCAATGTACTGCGAAAATTACTGATATTATATCGATATGTATTTTTATAGAATAATCCTTGAGAATGCACAATTTCGGAACAGTTTCAAATCAACGAAATCTATTAAGGTTTCTTAACTTAAGATTTCTATTGCTTATCCCCGTTAGAGGCCCGAATTTTCAATTCTTGTGGGCTATTTTTCATTATTCTTATGTACTACTCCATGACTAAAAGAGGGTCATTAGATTATTTGTTTAAAAATGTCTTCCTCACCATTTGCATAAAGTATAAATGACTCTTTGTGAAAGTATAAATGACTCTTGGTTGCTCAATGTTCCAGGAGATTTCACCAAGGGAGATAAACGCAACTTATCGTCTTGTTTATCAAACTGTAAAATTTCTGCTACAATCTATGTCGTTAGCAACCCAAAAAAGAAAAATTAATGATGGTCATGGTAATAGTGCAATAAACAGTTTCCTCATAAGGAAACATTTAGCTTTCATTGACTGAACAGTTAGTTATTGCTGGGTGAAATTTATATCTTTCTCTTGGTCTGTCTATATTTCTGAGATGAGGTATTATGTACATTATTTACATTATTCGGACTATTGTCTTCATCTTTGTCGCCATATTTATCACAACGTTTCGGCCGTTGTACGCTCCGGCCTTCTTCAGGTGGTTGGAATGTCGAACTGAACCCTTTATTTCACTCACCGGGGTAGACTGTTCTAGTTCCACGTGCCATGTTTGATAGATGTCAGTTATCAGTCATCTCCTCTTAATTTCCCTCTGAAAGTTCTCCACTGCCTTAACCGGGTATTGAACTCACACTCTTTGGGTCCTGTCACTGGATCCAACCAACGCCTTTATCCACTGTTCCATGTGTCTTGGTTTTCATAAAAACGCATTCCCAATCCAATTATCGTTCTTTTTAGTATTGAGGGGAATTTCCTTCCTAACTCTTTGCTTGAGAGCGTGTAGAATGTTAGCACTTTGATTATATCCTTATTTCCACTTCTAGTCTCATGTGCTATTCCTTTTAGCTGTTGCTGCTGTTGGAAATCTTCGTGTTATTTCGTTTTTGTTATTTGCTAACATTGATTAATTCATTCATTTTTTAGGGCTTATCAACAATTAGCAAGTTATTCAGAACCAGAAAATATTTTTACATTATAATTTCTGGGGGAGATAATAAGAGTTTAGTAATACAGATTTTACTAATTAACCCATAGCTGGGACGAAAAATGGTATCTGTATGTAAAGGAATACAACGAAAGTAACGGTAATTAGAACTCGGCGCTCCGATTAACAATTCTGAGCCACTATCTATTATGCCAGCCCGCATCCAAGATTACAGCATTTGATATTCCCAAGTGGCCATTCATCTACGTACTGACCTAGCAAAACGTTGCTTAACATTGTTGATCGTACTGAGTCTGGTGTTTCAACGTGATATGGCCGTAAGCATTATTTGATAATTTTTTGTTGTTATTGGGCATCGCCAGTCTGAGATCTGAAAAAGTATTGTCTTCCTTGAAGCCATTATAGTATTGATCTCAGAAACATGGCGGTTACAATTTCGTACATAAGTAGAATGCTTTATACTATATTGCGCCACTATAAAGTGTCACTGGTTGTAGTTTAACGAATTAATTAGTCAGTATTGTGGTATTTGTAGCATGAAAAGTATTAAAAGACTTCATGTGAAAACCCCGGATAGGATTTGAAGAATTGGAAGAGTTAAAAAGAGTTGAAAAGCAGAATGGAATGTTGGGAACAAAATATGATCTGAGAAATGTAAACTGCTTGTCAGCCAAAAAAAAATTGGGGATTGCTGATTCGCAAGCCGACAATACAAACAATCTAAAATATGGGTTTGTTGACATAGAAAGTGGGCAAGATTTTTAATCGGTCATAGCGAAACGTCGGCAACAAAGTAGAGTCCTTGATGTCAAGGTATGGTCACCCAGATCTTATTAAAACAAAAGGATGGCTCAATTTTGTCATTTTGAATCTGGGCCGACTGATGTCAAGAACATGGAAAAAAATATATAAACACAAGTTGAAGTATTTATTGTTTTGAATAGGTGGCCATCCCCGGGCCGCTTCGTTTGAAGGATACCAAAATTGGAGAGATAATTATTGAACTGATATGAATATTAATGAATCTTGAGGTGCGGTAGGAGTCGAGCGAAATTAATATAAACGGGTGCTTAGGCAATCTAAAATATAGAAGCTAGGAGAAACCGGTAGAAGGCAGAAGAAATAAATGACCGGCTGCCGTGAAAAATTTTTTACCTGCTCAAAGAAAAAGACAAATTATCATGATAGAGCGTTTAATGGGAAAACTTTTGTTCTATCAAGAACTATATAAATCAATTGAAAATTAACCCGGCGACATTCCTCGTTATTTTGTCATGTCGGAGAACTGGATTTACAATTTGAAAGTAAAATTCAATGAATAGTTATGATACAAAGACTTACAAATATCACCTCGAAAAGTTAAACCAGAAAAAGAGTATGTTACTAATTACTATTTACTTACTAGTTTAAAAGACGTCCTATCGTGCCGCAGTTAACTAGCTCCTGCTGAGGACTACTGATTGGGCTGTCGACTAATTTAAGAGTTTGGAGTCCCTAATACTTTGTATATTCTCATATTTATATTCTGATTTCAGACACAGGAATTGCTACATAGGCCTTTTCTTTCGATATGGTAGAAACAATTAAAAAAACTAGATGTCCTGAACTGGCTAGTCCAGGCCGCTTTAGAAAACACGCACATGCACATATTTTATATATATATATATATATATATATATATATATATATATATATATATTATTATTATTTCCAACTAGCTTAAAAGCAGCCCTATTGGGCGGGAAGTAAGCTAACTGCTACGGAGGACTCGTGATTGGGCCTGGGGCTTGTTCAGGGGTTTGAAAGTCCCTAAGTCTTTGTACATTCTCAGCATTGGAAGCTCTCCTAGATGCCGTTTGATCTGGGTTTTCATTTGCGCGCGACTTTCTTTTCCTCGCTGCAGATTTGATTCTTTTGATTTCCACGGATCCTCTGTTGATGGAGATTTCTTTTTGTGAGTCATACAGCTGGCGTGTGCCATAGGAAACCATAAACTACATTAGAACTCAAAGTTGATCGCTCCGTTTAAGTATTACAGTAATATTTAATCTTAGCTTTTAAAAGTTCAACGATAATTCTTCTGCAAACTTAAAGACAATATGATGTACGTAGGTCTTTACTTCCGTACAAACAATTATTTTTTATGTTATTGGTGACTTTCACTGGTTTTCGCAATCAATTATTTCCAAATTTATTTCTAATTTCTACAAATTGTTATCGTACAAAAAAATTCGTCGCAAAAATCCCGTAAAAACATCGCCGAAAACAATCCATAATTTCAAGTTTGCGTGTCCGGAGTCGGCCTGTTTCCAAAATGGTATATGTTTGGCTACGGCCTCTAGGAGTATAGCTGAAAAAGGGTGAGACACTGACACGCTGATACTCACATTTACTTATATAGAAGACGAAACTGGAAGGATAGGTGCAGATTCTGGTTTATCTTTTAATCTAGTGCAAACTGAATCTCTGTCTATAGATTTGAATTTTTCTGTGTCCTTGATCTATTCCTATTGTTTTATTCGAATGTGAACCGGACCTGTGCTTAACATTTTTATTCTAAAGTAAACAGGACTTATGTCTACCGTTTTGATTCTAAGGTAAGCCAAACCTATGTCTACCTTTTTTTTATTCTAGTATAAGCTGAAGTTTGGTGTGTCTTTGTGATTCTAGTGCAAATTGGATCTGTGTCAACGTTAGTGAAACTAGTGTCAACCTGACTTCTGTCTACAATTTTGATTTATGTGTAAACAAGACGTGTAGCTACCTTTGTGATTCGAGTGTAAACTTAGCAAAATTTATATTTTGCATCGAGTAGGAAGCGGACTTACCTATATGTATTTATTGTAGATTAAACCTGTCTCATTTTTTTTAATATAGTTTAAAATGGATGATATAATTTAAACCGATATCCATGTCTTTGAGTCCAATGAAAACCGGACATGTGCATACCTTCTAATCGAGGTTAAACCTGATTATGGCTACTTATGTAATTTAGTGTAAAAGATCTTTCTCTACTTTACTGATTATGGATTTAGCCGTCCTTTTGTCTGCCTTTTTGAAAATTCGTTTTAATTTTTCTTATTAAGCATATTATAAGAGTGCTATGAGGAATCAACATCGTAGCACAAAATGGAGGTATTTAATAATTTGTAATTGATAATAGACCCTATATATACGAACGCCATATAAATGACAGTATGTATTTTTTTTTTAAATTATGGAAACCAAACATTCAAAATTGGGTACTATTTAGGTAACTGTTATTTTAAATTCCCGTGATTACACATTCGTTTCTGTGTAATAAGAAGAGTTGAAACAACAGAAATATGGTCCAACAGAAGGGCGCTAAGATTACCATGGATGGAACTTGCGTATATCGAAGAAGTTTTAAAAGAATGGCGCAAAATGAACGTTTATATTAACAATCAGAAAGCGCTAACTTAAAATTCTGAGGCGCATAATAAGAAAAAAGTTTTTTTGAGAATTTGGCGCTTACAGGACATCTTAAAGCCAAGATGGTCAGAGGCAAGCTTCGATTAACTTACCTGAGGAGCTTGTCTTAATTAATGGCAGGGGATTGATAGTAAGGGAGCAAGCAATGATTAGACCCACAGAAGATAGGAAGTTGAGAAGGGACTCGTTGTTCCATGTTCTAAAAGGGCACGATATTAAAATAAGCTAAAAAAAACAGACAATTAAAAACTGAAAATAATATAGATGATGATACTGTCTGCAATAAATAAATAGAAATTATCCTTTTATCCAACAATATATCCAATAAAATTAATAAGTTCCCTAATACTAAATCCAAAAATGACTCTTAATCTTTCTGATCTTAAGCCATTGGTGATATTAACATATTTAATTCATTTCACTCTAATCAAGCCAATAATAAGATTCTAGTCAGGATTAGAATCAGTCATTCTGGTAGGATTCAAAAATGGTTCTCCCAGATGAAAGATTTGACTTAAAAGAGATTAGTTATTTTTTGGAGTCATCAATATTAACAAGCGATATATTGACCTCGTTAACAACAGATTATAGGCCATCTACCAGTTTGACTTTAATCGATCAAATTTACTATCCAGGAGTAGATAGACACCATAGACATTGATTTGAAGACTGATGTCATCAAGGAGTTCGTTGCTGAAAATTACTAACAACGTAAATCCATGTATAGAGCTTGTAGAACGCCTGTATTAATGCAAAAAGATCTAGAAGAGTGGCCATTCAAGATAACTTTCATTTGGCGATTTGATAAGAAAGATTAAATGAGTTCAAAAATCCGTCCATAAATACCACGACATTTCATCTTGCGAGGAAGACCAGCAAACCAGTCAAATGACTTCGTCTTGGTGATTTAAAATGGTACGCAATAAAATACTCAGAAACAAAGATGAGGCGTTTAATGGTATGCTACTCGTATTCGAGTTTATTTGGCTGCATAAAGTATCTATCTAATCTCTGTTGCAGGCGCTGACTCAGACACATGTGTGTTTGTTCAACGCCAACTGGACACAGATTATATTGTAACTATGTTGAGCGAACTTTAGTTACAGTTTCTTGGAGAGAGTGTATTATCCGGCAGTTTTTTTTCATATACACAAAACCCTTTCAGAAAAAAATAAAATAAAAAAATAAATAAATCTCCATAGACATGTAAACCAGACTTGGCTAAATCATCTTCCGTTTTAAATTTAGACACCCCAACCTTACCCTGACTTGACATCTATGAATGTAACTCTATACTGATACAAATTATTAACACCCACACCCCTTCCTATTTAAACAATCGCTCTGGCTGTTACCATGGAAATTTTGATTTCAATAATGAATATGCTATTAAAACACGTAAATTTCAGAAATAAGTTACTTCCCAAAAAATCTCGCTTGAAGATGGAACAGAGCTTACTTTAAGTCAATTAAATTCAAATAATTATATTGAAGTTTTCGGCTCCTGTTTTGAAACATGAGACCTCTTATGTAGCGTTTGGAATCATATTTTTAAATAAATAATTATATATATATATATATATATATATATATATATATATATATATATATATATATATATATATATATAAAATAATACTGAAATAATTTTAAAACTTTTAAGCTCGACCAAGGAAGATTCCAGAATAAATTCTATAGTTTTCTGAGATTTGGGTAAAATGGTTGTCCTGAGATCTTTTCAGTAGCCACTCGGAAATGTTAATATATTTATTTAAAAGTTATTTATATTTTTTATTTTTTTATTTTTTTGTTATGCAAATAAGTAATTTGCAATTCGTCTGATAGGTGTATTATTCTCGGGGTATTTCTTGTGTATTTTGGAATTCAGATAAAAGCAACGTGTCTCTGTATTCAAAATGTTTCAAGAATAATGAAAGTTTGATCATTCCGACACTTGTATAATTTTATTTTGCAACATGCCTCGAGCAACCTAAGGCCTAATAAGCTGATCGAATAAAATATCGTTGAAGATTTTCTTCTTCAATGTACCGCGTCCCTTCGGAATAGAGTCTCTGTCATGGATTCGTCATCTTAATATTTTTCTCATTACATTTTCTTCACTTTCTGTTATCATTTTTATAAACCCTGTAAACCATTGGGGTTGTAGTGGCGCCATATATATTGCCGCCCCAGCAGTAGTTGTGTTTCCTGGGCTATATAGCTTGACGGAGGCCTCCCTTCTCCATGCTGATTTTTAATTCAAGATTTTACTTTCACTTAGACAAGGTCGACACCCAAGACGATAGGACCCAATCTGTTATGTTATTTACGTATAGTTAGTGGGAGAAGACACGGATTCCTACTTTTCCCAATGGTATTAACATTTAAATTGATTTATTGAGCTTGACTGGAATTCAAACTTGGACATCCGATTCCTTAGTTCATTTTTTTTATTTTATTTTATTTTTCTTTCCTTACTTCTTACTATCTATTTATCTACACACATACACGCGCACACACACAAAACATATAGACACACAGATTTGTGACATTTATTTTCACTTGTAATTTACAATTGCCTGATGAGATGCATTTGATACGTATCGAAACACGACTGCAATTGTGTAGCGATTTCGACATGTTTTCGATGTAATACCCTAAAATAAATAAATATGTGTGTGTGTGTGTGTGTGTGTGTGTGTGTGTGTGTGTGTGTGTGTGTGTGTGTGTAAAATATATATCTGTAAAGATGTTATGGGACCTTACCCATAATAACATAATGGACTATTCCATACGTAATAAATACTGCGCCTCAAGAGGAAGCAGGGAGTTCAGTCCGAAGTCGGACGACCGGGTGACCGGCTGATCGGTTAAACTCTCTGCCTTCGGGTGGGGAGGAACCCGAACGAGGCTACGCCGAAGGGCGGAGTCTCTTTCGGGGAGGTAAACCGACCCAGAACCCGGGTCAAAGGGCATATTTTTGTCCGATCCCACGTTAAACCGGCCTTGTCCCATATGATGCCCACGTAGGGGGTGACTAAATGCTGATCAGTCTGAAGTCTGGAGTGAGGTCTGTCAGAAGTCCGTCAGGAGTCTGTCAGTCAGTCAGTCAGAGCGAGCGAGTCAGTCAGTCGAGTCAAAGGCAGTACGAAACAGAGTCGCGTTCTGACAATTACTACAAGACATTGGAATAGTTATACCGGTCGAGACTACATTGTTCTCCCTACTAAACCTGATTGTTCGTACTAACAATTTCTACTTCTCTGTATATATTCCTGTTTGTAATATATTTGTTTTATTCCATATCCTTGTTCGAGTTCTTCTTTATTGGTTCTACCTTGGACTTTCACTGTGGTACAAGGAACCGCACCATAACAAAAGACAAATATAAATGGAAGACAAAAGAAAACTTTTCTTTACTAACGCGTTTATCAAGCCAACCCATTCGGACATATTTTTTTTTAATTAATAGAAAACGGCTCAGTGGAGATAGATAAATATTTAAAAGAAATAAAATACTACAAATTTAATTAAATAGAATAAAATAAAATCTGTTAAAAATAAAGAATTACAATAGAAAAATAATAAATACACATTAAACAACATTTATTGAGATTCGTTTACATAGTGTCCCCCCTTTACTTGGAGAGCAAGCTTTAACAATATTTTAGAGTGTTCTCAGATTCAAAATTTGAAAAAATAACGATATTTCCCTCCATGTTATTTCCGTGTATAAATACAAGTAACAAAACAAAATGCCCACATATACCTTGAGAAAGTTAAGAAACGCGTCGACAAACAAAAATGTTCTATTCATTATATATATATATATATATATATATATATATATATAGTTTATATATATATATATATATAATTTCCTTACTTAAAAATTACTTTTTTTTTAATTTGAAGATGGTGAAAGGAGCAAGTTTATTATACTAAACCAAGTCTTTTGAAGAAAATGAAGTGCTATACAAGAATTGTCTTCCATACCACAAGACTTCCTGATTAAATCAGATGAAGCGATTCCTGCACGAGCGGCGAAATTGGCTGCGCAATTTGGTGCCCATATAGAATTTTAAATAAAAACTCATGCTAAATGGTTTTCCCTTAGTTTTATAAAAATCATAGTTAATAAATGAAGTATAAGTATTTTAAAATGGGGAGTTACTTTTCAATCACCCTGTATATATGAAAAAATGGCGAACGTTTAGGAGTTCATCGGACTAGCGACCTAACAGATGAAACACACCACACGAAAACATTTCCAATTTGTCATGCATCTTTCCTCCAAAACACACACACACACACATCCATACAACTTAATATGTTAGATTATCACTGATATTGACCACTTTACTGAGCATATAAAATAATATGTATAGATACAAAACACAAGCACGCAAACACACACAAACACATATATATGTACGTATATATAAACATATATTGTTAAATATAACAGACAATAAATGCCTTATGTTTAATCAGGAGCCGTTCTAATGTTTGCATGTTTGCCTTCATTTCGTCTGAAAATAAAGACAAAAATTGTCCAACATTTGGATATTTTTTATGTAGTTAGTCCTTGAGCTAAGCTTCCGGAACACATGAGGCATCTTCAGAGTGGTTATACGGATATTTAAATAAAAAAAATTCACCTGAAATTAAAACAAACACACGAACATTAGAACGGCACATGATCAGGCATCATAGAAATTCATTGTTTGTTATATATAACAATAATGATCTAACAATATATTCTTAAATAATTATACATATATATATATAAATAAAAAATAAGGAGGATTTGAAATAATCATAATTAAGTAATTCATCGTTGCTTTTTACCCATAGGACTGTGCCTCCACGATCTACGACAACTATCCGCAAGCCGCTCCATCCAGAGCATTAGAAGCCGGTTCAAGCAAGGATATACAGGTAGAAATAATTAGGAGGATTTGAAATAATCATAATTAAGTAATTCATCGAGTCTAGAAGAAAGCTGAACAGAATGCAAAATACAGAAATATATTTGAGACTCATCAGCAGTGCGCATCCACTACGGAGAATTGAAACCCGGACAGATAGGATAGGAAACAAACGATGTACTAACTGTACCTACGGGCCTCGGAGATGTTACCTCTTCCCCGACAAGGCCCGTTTCTATGGCGTTTGCCTTCTATCGTATCAATATTAATGCAATAAATGGTGAAATCTCTTCGCTAACAGACTTAATATAAACATTAAACTACTAACAATCTACTGAATGATGCGATCCTTATGTAAAAAATTGTTGTTAGATGGACCTGGTGTATTTTTTAGAGCAGCAAGTACTTTCAAGGACTTCATGTCTTCATCATCAGGCTGTTATTTTTTCCTTTAAAATCAAAACTCGAAGACGAAATAAATGTGTTGTAGACCGAAAGATATATTTTTTTAAGAATGTGTTATTTATTAACGGTTGTATAATACTGGAACGTGCAAGTCACAACGCTAAAGTTCAAATATTTCAAGTGAGAATTTTTTGTATGAATTTTGTAATTTGGTAAATCCATGAATTCTTTTGTTGTAAGTGTTTTCCAGTTAACGCGACATGAACTAAGTATATGGTTCAGTTAATAGAGTGATATGTCTTAGTAGTTATATATATATATATATATATATATATATATATATATATATATCAGTTTCGGATATAAGAGAGTTGTCAACCGGAAAAAGTCTCTTATATCAGGTTTCCCTTATATCCGGGTTTCTCTTATATCCGGGTTTGGTCTAATTTATATACATTAACACAGGCTCTAATTTGGGACCAGAGAAAATCTCTCTTATATCTGGGTTTCTCTTATATCCGGGTCTCTTATATCCGGGTTACACTATATATATATATATATATATATATATATAATATTAGTGGAAAATGTACATACATATGCAAAATATATAAATACCCATACATGTATATTTTTAGAAAAAAATTCCAAGAGAAAGAATCCAGGTAGAACTCAATGTCTAGGACAGAGTATGGATATAGTAAAAAGGTTTAAACACTAATATTCCATGGTCATAATTTATTCCATTGGAATCGTAAATATGATCCAATTCCTAGGTCTGATGAATTGGATCGTATTTACGATTCCAATGGAATAAATTATGACCATGGAATATTCTACCTTTTACTTATATATATATATATATATATATATATATATATATATGAAGTAAATAAATATCACAAAGTGAAAAAAATTGTTTTTGTGTTACACATTTCGTCCTTTAGAACTTAATCGGAAGTAAGCAAGCCGAAAACAAACTTAGGACACATGAATTAATTAAACTTGATATACGTTATCACATTAGGTATAATGTTTTCATGTAATCAAAGAGATTCATTGTCAGTTATAACGAAAGTATTTCTATTTCTGTTTCACATTATTATTTATTTCCTTTGCTTAATCTGCAAGTCTTGTGTGCAGTAGGAGGTCTTCTCAAATAATTATCCATTAAATGATTATATACTGAAATTATGCTCTTCTACAGACAACATCAAATACACAACATTGAATAAACGAAGCGTTTAATGATCTGTTTGTTCTTATCTATCTATCTATTTATCTATGTCAGTTTGTTCATATCTATCTATATTAGCATCTATCTCAGTTTGTCCATATATATCCATGTATCCATCTGAGTTTATTCATATCTATCTATCTATCTATCTATCTATCTATCTATCTATCTATCTATCCAGACAAAGTATGATAAATATGACAAACGGAAAACTGTTTTATTTATATGTTTGGTCATCCTTAGGCTTCCACAAGTCAGACAGAAAGTATTGTGTGTGTGTGTGTGTGTGTGTGTGTGTGTGTGTGTGTGTGTGTGTGTGTGTGTGTGTGTGTGTGCGCGCTTCAATATTAATTGTTAATCTTTTTCCCCCAAGCATGCGTCCCTTGGTCGGGGCAGGTGGGGTAGTCACGATCTGAAGACTCATATACCTAAAATATATGAATCTTTTAATTTCAGCTTATTCTGTGAAACTGGTTAAGGATTCACCTTAAATTCAATGCAAAAAAAGCTGGGAGAAAATAAAAACAAATTGCGATAAAACAAGAAAATTTAAATATATTAAAATAACGACTTTTATCCAAACGTCATAGAATCTCGACAGAGAGGCGCCAGCTTAGCGGAAAAAATGAATAATATTGAAGCAGCCATACCACACATATACATATATATTTATTTCGTTTCGTTCTCATCCATACATATCCATATATATTTATTTCGTTCTCATTGAAACTATCTAACATATTATCTATCTATCTGTCTGTCTGTCTGTCTCTCTATCATTATATATGTACTTAAATTTGCTATATTTATAAATGAAGAATACCCAGTATCGGAGATAGAACGTTTAGAGATATAGACAGGTTTGTAGTGGATTAAGAGAAGAAGGGAAGAGGAAATCGGACATTACCCGGTTTTTGAGTGATTTGCTTTGGTTTATTTTATGGCATATCAACGTCAATGGGTTACTTAATGCCGACAAGATTTTTATTGCTGGTAATATTTTTTTTCTCTAAAAGTATTTTTGGTAATATTTTCTCCAAAATCTATTTCTGGTAATAATGTATTGGTGGTAATAATTTCTTCACAAATTTATTGCTGGTAATAATTTTAAATTTAATTTTAATTTATTTCTGGTAATAATTTTTTAACAAGAATATATTGCTAGTATTAAAATTTATTTTTACACGTTTTGACACCAGTTCGAGGGTTAACTATTTGTCCATAGTTGGGACCCTAAAAGGTGCTTTCACCCCGAGTCAAGTTAAGATACCTGGGATTACCATGAGTAAAGCGGTGATTCTACGCTCCTCAATACCTCCTGATCAGAGATCTTGCCGTCGATTGTATTCTATCGTCTTATCCACGACGACCAGGTTCTTTGATTTATAGGTAATGCTAATGGTTATTTACGGCTATGACCTCTAGATTTTTATTTATGTGGAACGTCTACTCGACCAAGATAGTTCGCAAGTGATGTGGTTTCTGTTGGTTGGTAGAATTCGTGTCCGTTATTCGCATTCACTAAAATAAGTCTTGTGGGCAATAGGAAATGATTTCGAATTAAAAAGTTAATATTAAATATTTAGAAATTGCTTTGTTTTTATATTTCAATAAATTTTCATATATATATATATATATATATATATATATATATATTCCATTCATACAAAAAAACAAATACAGCAGTTATTGAATGTAAATAATAAACAAAAACCCTGAGATTCATGGAAGATTGTAGTTTATAACAGTAAATTCGACCTTGTCTACCATAAGGTTCAAAAGTTTTTAAGGAGAAGTGGCCGAGTGGTTAAGGCATGTCAAACTAATTACGTATATGACAGTTCCGTATAGGATGCAGGTTCGAATCCTGTCTATGAACGAATATTTTCTATGAAAAAATTTATCGGACATTCAGGCCGGTAAATATTATTTAATACTGTTTATCTTAAACAGAGCATTTGATGACTTAAATACTTTGTATCTATAAAATAACAATAAATATTTAAACATAAATAAAAATGTCTTTAATAAATAAATTGTCGGACCTTGTCCATTTCTTTGAAGCATAAACAGTATATATATATATATATATATATATCCCCACATACATTCACATAAACATATACATACACATACACACGAAGTACATATACACATATATACAAATAGTAATATATAGTTTCACACACAAAATATACAAATGATAGACATAAGTTTACATATATATATATATACATATATCCCTCTTGTCTTTTTATCCTCCTTTTACCTTTACTTTTTAAAAAAATATATATACATATATATATATATATATATATATATATATATATATATATATATATATATATATATATAGATCTATCAGTAAAACACACATACACACAAACGCATATATGCAGACATATAACAACACGATACACGTATATTTTAAACACACCTACATTAACAGGAGGACTATCAGGTAATGAAAGTAATAAGCTACTAAAAAAGTCTTACATTATGAAAGAAAAAATAGATTTTAGTTACTGATATATCATTATCGTTGAAAGTATTACATCCCCTATAGTAAGTTTATTTTATAGCGGTGTTTACAGTTAACAGTTAGTTCACTTCTTTGATTTACGAGATGGGTCTTATTTTTAAATCTAATTATTTCAAATTTTTCGTTAAGACATCGATAAAAAGGGCCATGTAATGAGTTACATGTTTGGGCTCTCTTGAGTAATTTCCATTTAACAGTAGGTGATTTATTCTTTTCTTTTAGACGCCAAAAATACTTGGATAATGAAGTCTTGTACTTATAATTACTGCTATTAAAAGATTTCATGTGTATGTGTGCGTGTCTATGTGTGTGTGTCTGTGAGTGTGTGTGAGGGTAAAATAAGGAACAGAATAAGAAACCTTTGTGTATTTTTGCGCACACTGAAAAAATAAATCTCGCTCAGCTTGGATTCTCGGAAAAATCTATTGACGATTAATTATTCAAGCATACACACAAACACAGAGTTGTTTATTTTGTAATGGTGACACGCGTAATCGAGTTTCAATGAAACAGTTTTCCATTTTTCATGCTTGCAAGACGCATCATAATTTTGGAAATAAATTTCTTAGAAAAATAAGAAGTCATACTCATACAAAAATACATTCACCATGCGACCCTCGTATTATTTACATTAATCATTCGTCCGATTTTGGTTGTATGGCAATGATATACTAGTCAAGAGCAGATAGGTTTCCACCGCTGCTAGTAATGAAAGCATGTATAAGCTGGTAGATCTGCTCCTTTCTGGAGCCGAGGCACAAAATTGGAAATACTTATAACAGCTAAGTACTGAGGTTACATCATGTAAAGAGATATCTAACATTATAGTGTACTGACTTAACAAACAAATCCACGTACCTACCAGGCAATCAATTACTTGAGCCTGGACGTTGCCTTACATTCGTCTTGAAAGTCGCACACATATTTTACAGGGCATATGTAGAAATAAATTGCTTCTTGTAAACAGAAAAAAATACGACATATATATATATATATATATATATATATATATATATATATATATATATCATCGCATATTTAATATTACACGCACAGAATACTATCGTGATATACACAGACAAAAATGCACGAAATTTTTCAAGTATGTGTCCTACAATGTCTACACTAAAAACAATATGTACTAATTTACACCAATAAAAAGTGAAGAGCTATATATATATATATATATATATATATATATATATACCATGCTGACAATATAGTTAAATAAACACATGCAGAGAAAATTATTCAAATGCTTTACTTATATACAACACCGCCTGTGTTTGTATAGAAATTATGATTACAAAGAGAGAGGAGTATGAACTGGGTGATAGGAGAGCCTTTCTCCTCTAATTAAAAAAAAATTAAAAAAAATAATATCCGTGTTTAAATACGAAATAGAGGATTATTTGAATATTCTTCGAAGAATTACCAAGATTTACGTTTTTATTTCTTAAAAAGCAACTCAAAATTGCCATTTAAAAAAAAAGTAAATGTTTTTATCATCAAATGTTTTATTAAAGCTTATACATCGAAAACAATCTGTTTACTCCCCTCTTACAGCAAAATTGTTTATCGTTCCTTTGTTGAGCAGCTAATGCTTGAAACTTACGTGAAAAATGAAGAAAGTCTGAACCAAAAATTGTCTGAGATTTATTTCTTCGGGGTATTTCGACAACAAAAAAAGACATAATCTGTTATATCCTTTGATGACATTTATTTAAATGGAATTTAAAAAGAAATAACTTTTCCATTAGCGAAGTTTTCACATTACATAATACACAGCAATACTCAAAGCTTTCGAGTTCGTGACTGGAGTAAAGAGGGTGTGTTTTACGAAATATTAAAGAGAAAGACGGGGATCAAGATCAAGGCATCAGAAGATGTCGATTGACATTACATTTTTATATTTGAAGATTATAGCTATCAGGGAAGCAAGTAAGGTGAAGGGAGTTTCGCTGTCGGGAAGTGTGAGATAAGCAGCTGTTGAAGTAGAAGAGACGGCTACATTTAACCGTTTCCACAGTGAAAGGGTGGGACCGAGATTCTAACCTGGTAGCATGCTTAAATTCCATCAGATAGGGAGCCAATTAAAGTAGCTCGTCAGAGCAGTTGCCATGAAAATACTTGTAGAAAAGACAGAGGGAAGCCACGGCACGTCTTTGAGAATGTGATTGTAGACGAGATGACAGATTATGATCTAATATCTGGCATGCGTGAGAATGTATATCAATTAGCAATCCCGTATAAATTTCTTTCTTTTTAAGAATGTTTTTCTGTTTCTTCGCAACTCTGCTCAACGTCTGGGATGCACAATATTTACATTATTCGGACTATATGTAAAATGTTTATGTATATACATATCTATATATGCAATTTATATATATATGCAATTTATATATATATATATATATATATATATATATATATATATATATATATATTTATTATTTATATTATATATATATTCAAAATATACTTGTAGTAATAAGCTCCGTAACCGTGATACAGCTAATATATTTATTTGGATTGATGGGACTTTATGACCCTGGGTTTTAAGCTTTCTGTCGATCGTAGCGTGAAACCCAGGGTCACAAACTCACATCAATCCAACTATATATATATATATATATATATATATATATATATATATATATATATATCAAGCATTTCAACCCTAGTAATGTAATCTGTGCCACTAGCGCGCAAGGGGCTACAGAGAGTGAGAGTAAAGAGCTGTGTTTTAGGAAAGATTAAAGAGAATGGCGGAGATTAAGATAAAGACAAAAGAAGATGTCAATTGACAATCCATTTGAATATTTGAAGATTATAGCTATAATGGGAAGCAAGCCAGAGGAAGGGAGTTCTACAGACGGGATGTGCGAGCGAAGAAGCTCTTGGAGTAGAAGAGGCGGTTACATATAACTGCTTCAACAGGGAAAGGTTGGGACCGAAAGGAAACTTTTATCGTAAAAGTGGCATCAAGAGGTGAGATCAGAGCGAAAATGGAATATATTTTCTTCTATATGCCGCGTACCTTCAAGATAAAAAAAATATCATAAGTCTCCACAGCTTCCTATATCCCGTGGCTCTTAGCTCTTTGTTCTTTTTCTCCCAATACTAAGGACCATGGCAATATTTCTGTCACCAATTTACACAAGCTCGTGAAAGAGGAAGCTCATTGGCTTCAGTGTCTCTCCTGCCCTCAGTATGCACCGTGAGTGTCAAGTTTTCAAAGGCTTCATTCCACTTTATATTTTGAAAGATTTTCAGCTGCTTTTTTCTGATCTTGAGTTTAAGGCTTCCTTCATGCTTACTCGCTCAATCTATGGAATTCTCAGTATCCTTCTGTAGAGCCACATTTGTGTTGTTTCTAATTTTTTCCTCATCCACAGAGGAATCTTTCATCATTCACTATATAAGAGACTGAAAAATACAAAGTAACCCTGTACTCTTTGATTTGATTCTAACGATTTTTTACCGTTTCTCATCACCCTCCTTAACTTCGTGAATGCCTCTTTCCCTTGTCCGATACGTTGTCAGATCTCTCAAATATTTGAACTTCCGCACCTGTTTACTGTTTATATCTCCAATTCATAATTGTACCTTGTTTTTTATCTTGCTGATGATCATAAATTCTGTCACCTTGTATTTAATGATTATTCTTTTTCACGCTTTCTTCTACCAACCTTATCTAGGAGATTCTGTAGTTTCCTTTCAGTGTCAACCATCAACACAATGTCATCTGCGTATCTTATATTAGTAAGGTTATACGCCCACTAATAATAAAACCTATTACTGTCTCCAGGTCCCCGAAGATAGCTTCGCTGTAAAGGGAATAAATTTGGAGAGACGACGCCTCCTTGTCTCGAGCAACATTCTATTATTGTATAAACACACAATTTATTTTCTATATTCATGCGAACGGTTGTATAGTAGTAGTATAAGTTCTGGATTATTCTAACATTCTTTCCAAATAGATTTAGTTTTCCCAGTAGTTCATATATATCTATGGTATAAGAAAGATATAGTAGCAAGTCTAGAGAGAGAGACAATTTTATTATGGAAAGGGGACATAACACGGCCACAGGGATTCGACATGTCGGCCAGAATACAATACTCGTCTATCGATATCTACTTACCGCAGGATGCGACAATATATATATATATTTTTTAAGCGTTTCACCCCAAGCAAGGCGTGAAGCCACTAGGATGCAAGGGGTTACAGGAAATAGCAAGATCAGATAGGAGTGATAGAAGAAAGAATGAGGGTAGTGGATAGATTAAGGCAACTGGAGATGTCGATTGACATTACATTTGAATAGCTGGAGATTATAGCTCACAGGGAAACAGGAGAAGGGAGGGGAGTTCCACAGGCGAGAGGTGCGAGACATGAAGCTATTAGAGTAGAAGAGACGGCTACATTTAGGAGTTTCGACAGTGAAGGGGTGAGAGCGGGATGCCAGCCTCGTAGGGCGCTGGAACTCATGACGTCTGGGAACCAGCGAATGCAGCTCCTCGGAGCAATTTCCATGAAAGTATTTGTAGAACAGACAGAGGGAGGCGACGACGCGTCTGTGAGAAAGTGACTGTAGACGAGACGCCAGGGCAGGGGCAACCATATTGCATATCCGCCTCTGGAGCCTATCAAGAACCCCGAGGCAAACAGAAGGGGCGCCAGACCATATATGGCAGCAATACTCCATGCAAGGGCGAATTTTGGATTTGTAGATCTGGAGGATCGACTCAGGGGAGAAAAACTTCCTAAAAAGCTCAGGGAGCCAACTTTCCTTTTTAAATATACGAGGCAATTGACTCGATGTATTTATTCCATCTCAGGTCAGCAGTCAACGTGAGACCGAGAAGCCGCGGAGAGTTGCTCTCTAGAAGTTGAGCGTCAGACATTCTAATGGAGGGAAAGGAAGGCTAATTTTGGTAGCCCCAGTGTGTGCACTCGTGCCTAGTTCAACAATAGTCCAGCCACGGTAAACTTCGGTTGCACTGGCATCCGAAGAACTACAAATTATACCTCTCTAGTGTAATGAGAGAAATAAGGCCGCAAACAGCTGTTCCTCTGGACTGGGCACCCTTCATGTTTTTGGGGTTGCGTTCTGTCCAAAGACCGAGATCCAGCAACTCTCTCCAGACTTGTATATCATATTCGGGATTTACATTGACGCCTCCACCACCATCACCAACCACCACTACCACTACCACTCAGCCAGGTTGTGACACAAGGTCGGTTTTTAAAGTGGGGACTTGAATGTCTCTACTCATGCCGATGGTCTAAGCTAGACTTAGCTCGTTGTACATTGTCTAAGCTGGGCATAGCCGGCCATACTACCACTAAGGAACAGATGTTACCCCACGGATAGTGGACGCATGGAAGGAGAGAAGGCCTCCGGTACAGAACAGATACTACAACCGCAGCATCTACTCCGACAGGAAAACACCTCTTCTCCTCCTCTGCCAATCCTTTCGGAAGGAGTGCCTCCTCGTGTATCATATACTGCACCCCCACTTACTACTCGGGTAATTGTATATTCTCTATATCTCAGCTATGCTAATTAGGCACTCATTGATATCTAAAAATAGATATCAATGAAGAAATCAATGAGACTGTAAATAGGATATATGCTAGAATAAAATATTAATATGTCTATTTTATGTATGAAATAAAATAAAAATATTTGTCTAGGGAACATCACGGCGCATATAAATCGAGAAAAACAAATTCAATTGCAAGGTTGCCATGGTAACTATCATTTTTTTAATTTTTGTCAAAATCAACAACAAAGAAAAAAAATCAACATTCAACATGTTCTCAAGTATTCCATCTTGAATACATCATTCGGATATTTCATATCACTTATTTACCAGAACAGGAAATGTACTGCAATGTCCCCATCGGAGTATCAAACGGAAAAGAGGATTTCTTCTGAAAATGTATCCACACATGGAGTCTCATCCAATGACAAATGGTGCGAAAAGTTCCCCAGAACGTTCGGAAATTTAATAGGCATATTAAGTTTGCTCACATATAAAAATGTTTTTTTTTAAAATATTTATCAGGCTTTTTCAAAAATTTACATATTTCTTTAAACTACATGATAAATAATGATAAAATCGGAAATTAATCCATTTTCTTTAGCCAATGTTATAGCTATTAATTTTGAAAAACAAATCATTCAAACAAAAATTTCCTCAGTTTTTTATACGTCCCGAAATTTTATCTTTTAATAAAAATATATATATATATATATATATTATATATATATATATATATATATATATATAGAATAGATAGATAGATAGATAGATAGATAGATAGATATATATAGATATAGATATATATATAGATAGATATTGTATTATGAAGTAAATTTATATATATATATATATATATATATATATATTTATATATATACATATATACATATTTATACATATATATGCAAATGTTTGTACCCTATATGTATTTGTTTTAATATATATATATAAATATATATAAAATATTTTATATATATATATATGTGTGTGTGTGTGTTGTGTGTGTGTGTGTGTGTGTGTGTGTAATATGAAATATATATATTTTATAAATATTTTATATATATAAATAATTATTTATATATTATAATTTTCATAATTAATTTGTAAAATTTTCAATATCATATATAGAGCTAACATATATTTGGTTGGATAGATGTGAGTTTGTGACCCTGGGTTTCACACTTTTTATCGTCAGACAAACTGATTAATTTTTTTTTTTTGGGTTTCAATAGATTGCAAATGTATTGGTTTATTTTGTGGAAAAATGGTAATTTGTTTCGTCGCTTATATCATCGTACTAACGCAAACATATGTCAGAGGGTTTGTCTAATATATATATATATATATATATATATATATATATATATTATTTTGTGTGTGTGTGTGTGTGTGTGTTTGTATTTATATATATATATTTATATATATATATATATATGTGTGTGTGTGTTTGTTTAATATTATATATATATTGATATATATATATATATATATATATATATATATATATATATATATATATATAAATATATAATATATTTTAATATAAAAATGGAATAATAAAAAATAAAAAAAGTAGAATATTCAAAATAGTATTATTTTTTTTTTTTATTTGAGATTATATTTTAATTTTTTACATCATCTAACATTTTTTGTTATATATTGGATTTGAAAATAAGTTTTTTCAATAAAACATGGTATTTATTAATCAAATTTATTAGATGACATCAAGGAAAAATTTCCAGTTTTAATTTGTTTTTTCCTATTTAATTTGATAGTTTAAAAGTCTCAAGGTTAAAATTAAGATTAATAAAAATTTTAAAAAAAGAATTTCTTGATGTTGCTCTAAAATTAAAAAAGAAATTAAAAAAATTTCTTATTATATATATATATATATATATATATATATATATATATATATATATATATATATATATATATGTGTATTTAAAAATATATATATTTGGATATTTGTTGCATTCATTTGAAATCAAAAATGTTTTTCAATTTAGAATAAAAAATTTTTTTAATTCAAATTTTCAAGTTTAATATATAAATGTGCTTTTTTTTTTTAAAACAGTGAAAATAAAATGTAACATTCTTTTAATATTTTTCTTTTATGTCTTTATTTTGCTACTCAAATTAAATGTATAAAAACGTTCTAACGAAATATCGAAATGCACCAAATCATCCATACGTTTTTCTTGCCATTTAATTATTTAGTTTATAAAGATCTCGCACGATTTAACAATTGCTTATCCTGTCAGAAATAAAAAAAAAAAAATCTTTTTGCAAAAAATCAATGTAAATAAGAAAAATGGAGGACGTGTTTTCTTTCAAATACAAACAAATCTTAAAAAATTTAAAAAAAAAAAATTTAATAATTTGTTTTATTTAATTTTAAAAATTCTCGTCCGTTTATTTAAATATATTTTTTAAATAAAAAATTTATTATTTTTCATAAATAAAACACTTTCTTTTAAATTATTTTTTTTTGGATTGGAAATCCTCAAAAAAAATAATTTAATTTAAATTCTCTTAAAAAGGCGAAAAAAACTTAATTTATTTTTTTCAGATTTCAATTTCCGTTGTATATCTATTTATTGAATTATACCTTCTCCTTTATTTTTCGGATATCTTAATATTTCTCTCTCTCTCTCTGAATTCTATATATATATATATATATATATATATATATATATATAATTATATATAAAAACCTCGAATTAGCTTGTTTTAATTTTGGAAAAATTGTCTTGCTTTTTTTTTTTAAACTTATATTTTCAAAATTTTAGTTATTTAAAATAAATCGTCAAGAATTGAAACATTTAAGCTAATGCTTTTAAAAATCACTATATATAAAAATCATTTTATTTTTAAGGTATTTTTTCAGTATAAGGACTTCTTTTTGAAATAGAAGCTTACTTTTTTTTTTTTTTTATTTTTTTGTTTTTTCATTTTTAAATGGATTTAATTTCATTGCAAATAAAAAAAAAATTGAAATTTTTGATGATTAACAATGATGGCCGACCAATTTGAATTTTCAAAATTGAACAATTTTTTGGTTGCTGAAGGGGTGTGAACCAATTTTAAATTTTCATTCAAGAATGTCAAATTGTTTGGTCTGCCAATTTTTATTTCACCAAAAAATTTCTAAAATTTAGCTAAATTGTTTAAAAAATACGGAGCAGTGTTGAGGATTGATTTTTTAAAAATTTTTCCCTTTTCTTTCAAGAGGTTTCCTTTACAATTTATTAAATGACTTCATTCATCTGACAGAAAAACTTTTTGAAGACTGCTGAAACAGGTGAAAAATAAAAAAACATAAAAAAAAAAAATTTTGGGGTCATCATAAAGGAAATTTGAATTAATTTTTATTTTGGCCTTTTTTTACTTTTCAGACCATCAACGAAAATTTTTTTCTGCTAAAATTAAACACCTTGACAAATCAGACCAAAAAAAAAAGACTTTTAATGTTTAACCTTCTTTTTAATTTTAACTATTAAAAAGTTTAAAAGTATTTCTTCCTTTTATTTGAAAATTTGAAAAAATTTGTACCAAGTATTTTTTTTGCTGAGGGAATATTTTTTAAAACACTTTTTGGGAAAAATTTTTTTATTTTTTAAATACTAGATTAAAAAAAAAAAAAAAATTTATTTTCTATTTGTATTAAAAAAAATTATAAAAAAACGAAAAAAAATTCAGCCTTTTAATTTACTAATAATCTTGTATATATAAAAAAAAGGTATTTTAAAAATTAAATTGAGAATTATATACGATTTTCCTGATTTCTTCTCTCTCTATATATATATATATATAAATAATGTCATCCACAGATATTCTGTTTAATAGCCTATTTCACATTACTTTTTTTAAAAATTTCGAAACAAAATTCCATTAAAATTGAACAAATTATTTGAATCAAAAAAATATAAAAAAATCGAATATTTTCAGCATATTTTTTTTTAAATTTCATTAAATGTGATCAATTTTTAAAAATTCGTTGAAGAATTCGCTAAATAGCCATTCAAATGAAAAAATATCCTGTGTTAAAATGAAATATTTTAAAATATAATAAAATGAATTTAAAATTTTTTTTTTAAAAAAAAGTTATTTTTTAACTTAACCATAATTAGAAAAAAATTAATTTTTTTTAAAACATTTTGACTCAACGTTTTTAAAATTATTTTTCTTTCAAATGAATAAATCAAATTTTTCACTAGATATATATTCATTAATTACTTTTTAAAGAAAAAATCTAATAAATTACAACTATAAATAAAATTGAGCTTTCAAATAAAAAATTTATTTTTTTGAAAAAAAATTACTTAAAAATTTTAATTATTTTTTAAAAATAAAAAAAAAGCATATTTGTATTAGATTTTTTTTTTTTTCAAAATATATTCCAACCATCTTTTGGTGTTAAAAATAATCCCCACAGAAAATTTTTTTTTTTATTGTATTTCGATAAGTTTAAAAAATTTAAATAATTGTAAATGAATACAAAAATAGTTTTCAATTCAGATTTTTAACCCCATTTATTTCATATTAATAAAAAACAAAAAATAGATTGAAAAAAATATATATAAAATTTTTTTATTTTAAATACCTCCACGAGATCGCTAAAAAAAAGAGCATAGCATGATGAAAAAAGACGCCAAACTTGACGAAAACAAAATTTTATCGTCTAAATGTTTGTTATTATTAAGAGGAAAGATCAAAGTATTTTTGGGGGTATTTTTTTTTACATTTTTTATCGTTCCTAGCACGTCCGAAATTTTCGTTAAAAATCTTTTTTTTTTTTTTTGAGTCAGCAAAATTGACCATTTTTTTTTTTTTTTTAAAAAAAAAAAATTAAAATCTCACTTTGAAATTCTTTTAAATATCAATTATCATTTTTTCAAAACTTATTTTAAGAAAATCAGAAATTATAATGTTTATTTAAAATATTTTGAACCAAACTTAACTTAGTTTTTGTGCCAAAAATTAAAAAATAAAACAAAGCAGGTCATAAACTTTCGCGTCTCTTGACAGGTGATGAATGATATATTTACGAATTCCATGAGGATAATTTGTTCTACGGAAGGAAAAAAAAGTGAAATAATTTACATTTAAGTGAACAAATTATTTACCTCGTTATTTTTTAACGAAAACTTTCAGCGCTCTATTTTTTTTTTTTTTTTTGTACTTAGCTTTCACCTTTACGTTTATGATGCTTTATGGAAAATATATTATAAAGAAATTAAAATAAGACTGTTAAGAGTGACATTAAATTTCATATTTCTTAAGAAAGGTATCTAATTAATTTATAGGTACCTTTCTTATGAAATTTTATCAGAAGTGTACATAAAATACTATAATTTTATGTACATTTATTATATTTTACTGTTTATTTGTATTTGCATTCATTTTATTATTAATTTTGATATTTCATTTATGGAAAAATGTCATAACTGAGATTAATATAAAATAAGATCATATAAATTTCATAAGATGATACTGATACTTGTAGGTACCCTTCTCAGTTGAAATTGAAAAATCAAATTAACTTCTCCACACGTGTTTCGCAAAAAGTAAAGGCCTTAACAGCGGAGAACAATGCTTAACTCAAATAACGCAACTTAATTATATTCTGGTTGGTCTTCCGTACTTTTATAATTACAGCCCGATTATAAACACAAAATTACATTTCTTAATTACTGCGGATCTTCTGATTAGTCAAAATGATACAATTTACAACGCGCTAAAAAAAAAAAAATCTATCTCATAAGGACACTTAGGAAAGCCGATGCGGCTTTTAACTAATTTTATAATATTTTAACAACTTAAATGTAAAAAATCTATTATAATTAAAGAAATAACAAATAATTGTATTAAAAAAATTCATTTTTCATCGAAAAAAATTTTTTTTTTGTTTTCAGAAAATATTGTCCATATTCATAAAAACAACTAAAAAAAATGTCCTATTACAAATAAAAGCATTTGAAATTAAATAATATCTTTGTTTTATTGAGTTTTGTATGTTACAATTCAGAGCTGATTTTCAGGTACTGGGGTCCAATTAAAAAAAAAAAAAAAAAAATGATTTGCATTCCTCAAAGCCCTGTGCTTTTTATTATTGTAATCACTAAACTCGATGCGATCGAATTTCTAGCGTTTTCATAAAATTAGTTATGGGGGGTAATAAATATTTTTAAAAATATTTCTACCATGACTTTAAAAAAAAAAAACATATTTATAATAATTTCGATCATCTGTGAATAGTTCCTGAAAGTTTCATTAACATCCGACAATTATTTTTTTTTTGCAAGATTTTTTCAAATTAATGTGTGTCATACCAAAAAAAAAAAAAAACATGCTAAAATTGTCTATGTTATTTTACTAGTTCCGCTGATACAAATAGAAACAAGGTTTTTTTAATCAAAATTTAGAATGTTCTAAAAAAAGGAAAATTTTTAAAATAATTAAAAAAAACTTTGGTCTTTCCTCTTAAATAATAACATAAGCATTTAGACAATAAAATTTTGTTTTCGGCAAGGTTGGCGTCTTTTTCATCAAGCTATGCTTTTTTTAGCGATTTCGTGGAGGTACCTATTTTTATTATATATATATAAATTAAAGGGGATATTAAAAAAAATCTTTTTTAAATCGCTGTACACAAAAACTTCCATGTTTCAATACTGTGATTGTACTTCCTCAGGTGATAGTTGGTAACTTATGATAAAATGATTTTTTAGGGAAATTTATAAACAAATCGTAACCTCTTTTCTTAAAATAACGTTTGAACCATCAGTTTGTTTTTGTCAATCAGAAACGCCACTTACCAAAAACCTGCACTGAATTGGAAAATAAAAAAAAATGAAATAAAACTATGACATTATTTCATTAGAAAAGCTGATGATTGATTTTATAAATAAGAAATATTAAGAACGCTATTGTCTTAATGAAATTTTACTAGAATTGTTTTTATTTTATAACATTTTAATTAGAATAATTTATAAAGCTATACAACTTTTTAAACTTCTGTATTAATTTCATCCTTTGAGATGGTAGTATTTTTACCATCAAAACTATATTTACTAAGCATAAATAGAAAGGCTTAACACAAATCATCAAACAACAATATTTTTAAGTCCTCGTAGAACAACAATAGCTTTCTCATCACGCTGTCAGCCTGTCAATGCCTTAAATCACAGTAACTGTTGGATTAAAAATTATATCTCTGCGATATTCTAAACTTGAAGTAATTAATATTTGTTATAGATCAGATTAATTATATTTTAAAACAGTTAATATTTCTCAAATAAAGTTTCAGAAAAGTATATTTTATTTTTGAAAGATTTTTTTTTTAATAAAGAGAATTACTTTGCGATGAAAGACTTTTAAAAAAAGATCCTAATCAGCTATTTTAACAAAAAAAATATTCCAATTTAAATTTATTTTGAAATACTCCAAAGTATTTTTCTTATAAGAAATATCATTTCTTTTCTATTAGCTTAAAATTTAATATAAAATAAGTGCTTCAAGAACGATTGTTCATTTTTAAAATTTCATTTAAATCCTACGTATCGCTTTTTCTTTGGTGGTACCTTCCCCACCCCATTAATAGGACTATTGTTCTGAAATCGTACATCAAGTGGGAAGCACTGTCAGCCTTGAAAGTCCCTTTTTCGCTATACGTACCTCAGGCATGGTACATTGAAATCGTTATTAAAGATTACACATAATCTAGTATTGCGTATTCGTTTACTTCGCTCTGTGTTGTGTAACTTTTTCAGTTAATTAACTGCCAGCGACAACACTGACGGATTATGTTTTTAAAAGGTGTAAACATCGTCTCTAGTAATTTTGATTTTAATTACTGAATCTTTGGAATATAGCAAGCCACAGTAATTTTTCTGTAATTTTTATCAAATAATAACTGGAGAGAGACGCTTCATAGTTCTATTCAAATATCATATTACCAAATAAGGAGCTAATAATTTTAATGAATTCAGAACCAATCAAATGTCACATTGTCAAATAAAGTGATCATTATTTTAATGAATTCCGAACCAATCAAATATCCTATTGACAAATAAGGGGATCATTATTTTAATGAATTCCGAACCAATCATATGTCCTATTACAAATAAGGGGATCATTATTTTTAATGAATTCTTCCAATCATATGAATTACAAATAAGGGGATCATTATTTTAAAAATTTTTGACCAATCATGTCCTATTACAAATAAAGGGATTATTTATTTTAATGATGTCCTATTCCAAAATAAATCAAATATCCCATTGACAAATAAATAAAGGGGATCATTATTTTAATGAATTCCGAACCAATCATATGTCCTAAATTCAAATTTTAAGGGATCATTATTTTAATGAATTCCGGTTCAATCATATGTCCTATTATATGTCCTATGAATACAAATAATTACTTAATCATTATTTTAATGAATTCGAATCAAATCATATTATTTTAATATTAATCATATGTCCTATTACAAATAAGGGGATCATTATTTTAATGAATTCCATATGTCCTAATCAATCATATTTTAATGTCCTATCCTATTAATAATAAACAATCATTATTTTAATGAATTCCGAACCAATCATATGTCCTATTACAAATAAGGGGATCATTATTTTAATGAATTCCGAATCAATCATATGTCCTATTACAAATAAATCAGTTTTATGATTATTTTAATGAATTTTAAATCAATCAATCATGTCCTATTACAAATAAGGGGAATTTTTATTTTAATGAATTCGAACCAATCATTATTTTATGTCCTATTACAAATAAGGGGATCATTATTTTAATGAATTCCGAATCAATCAAATGTCCTATTACAAATAAGGGGATCATTATTTTATTACAAATAATTCCATCAATCAATCATATGTCCTATTACAAATAAGGGGATTATTTTATTTTAATGAATTCAAATAAAGAACCAATCATATGTCCTATTACAAAATAAGGGGATCATTATTTTAATGAATTCCGAACCAATCATATGTCCTATTACAAATAAGGGGATCATTATTTTAATGAATTTTGAATCAATCATATGTCCTATTATTCAAAATAAGGATCATTTTTAATATTTTACGCTCAATCGTGTCCTATTTTCAAATTTGAATCATTATTTTAATGAATTTTCCAACCAATCATATGTCCTATTACAAATAAGGGGATCATTATTTTAATGAATTCCAATCATTATGTCCTATTACCAATCATTATTTTAATGTCCTATTACCTATTACAAATAAGGGGATCATTATTTTAATGAATTCCGAATCAATCATATGTCCTATTACAAATAAGGGGATCATTATTTTAATGAATTCCGAACCAATCATATGTCCTATTACAAATAAGGGGATCATTATTTTAATGAATTCCGAACCAATCATATGTCCTATTAAGGGAAATTTTAATGAATTCCGAACCAATCATAACTATTATCATTCATTATTTTAATGAATTCCAGAACCAATCATATGTCCTCATATGTCCTATTACAAATATATGGGGATCATAAATTTTATTTTTTAATGAATTCCGAATCAATCATATGTCCTATTATTTTAAATAACCAATCATATGTCTATTACAAATAAGGGGATCATATTTTAATGAATTCCGAACCAATCATATGTCCTATTACAAATAAGGGGATCATTATTTTAATGAATTCCGAATCAATCAAATGTCTTATTGACAAATAAGGGGATCATTATTTTAATAAATTCAGAACCAATCAAGTGTCCTATTACAATTAAGGGGAACATTATTTTAATAAATTTCCAACCAATTAAATGGCCTATTACCAAATAAGGGGATCATTATTTTAATGAATTCCGAATCATTATTTTAATGAATTCTGAACGATCTTTATCTGACTTATTTTAATAAATTTCAACCAATACCATCTTAATATTAATTCAATTCTGAACGACTTTATCTGATTTCACCTTTTTTAATTCATGAAACATTTCACCTTTTAGCTTCTTTCTGAAGATGAAAAGGAATTATTATTGGAAATATGCTCTTTATTCTCACAGACAGTAGACGACGTCAAAATATAAAGTCAGTAATTATTGCTGCTGCATGTGTTTCGAATTATTGTCTCAATTCTGTGTGATATTCAATGGTACGAGATTCAAATTTCGTTATTAGATTTTTTTCATTTTTTCTTGACAGTTATGCCGAAACTCCTAGGAATTGTGTAGCTTTCGTTGAAGCACTTGTTTCGTCATAATCCCCACCTATAATGCTTCAATTGATATTGTCATCAGGATTATGTTATCCACTCTTGCAAAAGCTGAATATCTTCATCCAAAAGAAACATTATTGTTGCAAATGTGTGACATGGAAAACTGTCATTCTGAAAGATTTCTCCATCTTCGTAATTTGGCAGAAGATGGTAAACTAATGTAGTTTTTGATGCTTAGGTTTTCATCAATGTTTCATTCCACAATCGCTTTTGATGCAGCTCCATACCCGGTTATGTCCAAAACCAAATTTTGCCGTCTTTTCGTGTATCTCGCATTTTTCTTCCTCCTGTAAATTTTCTACCACATTCTCTTGCATTAGGATATAACTCAATTTTGGATTCATCATCAAATGTTTTTTTGATATATCTCAGCATCCCATGTTAAATGTTCTTTTGACCATTTCAGTCGTCTATAGGGTGTCCATAAAGTTTATTTGTACTATAAAAAATTTATAACTTTATTTGTATTTGCGATAGAAATAATTTGTAAAAAAGATTAGAAAGAAGTAAATCTATGTTTTTTTTTTAAGGTTTTATTGAAATTTTATTTAATTTTCCACATGTCCTCCATCTTTTGACCATATCAGTCGACTATGGGATGTCCATAAAGTTCGTGTGCGCTATAAAAAATTTATAACTTTATTTGTATTTGCGATAGAAATAATTTGTAAAAAGGATTCGAAAGAAATAAATCTATGTTTTTTAAGGTTTTATTCAAATTTTATTTAAGTTTCCACATGTCCTCCATCATTAGCAATACAAAGGGTAATACGATTTTGCAGTTCACGGAAAACATTTGCCATCTGATTTACAGTAATGCTTGAAATAACATTAGTTATTTTAGCTACACTTAAAACTAGGTACATTATACTTTATAACATTTTTTACAGATTATTTTTATCGCAAAGACAAATAAATTTATAATTTTTTTAAAGTGCACACGAACTTTATAGACACCCTGTATTTCGATGTTTTGTGGTTAATATGGGTTTGTTTTTGCTGCTAAACAACCGTTTCAGTTCTTTTGACGTAATATTGAGCGTACTGTATCAACAGAAACCAAAGTGTGAAGAAAGCATTCACTACTTACGTGAATGCCTGTTAATTATGGAATTGCTTACCAACACATTTGCAATCATTCTTTCAACTCTCTTGTCTAATCGGTGGAAATTTCCGATTATTATTATAATTATTTTTTTTGCTGCTTACCAAACTTCATGAATTTAAGGCTTGCATCTCGCTCACACACTTTCCCTGTCGAAACTGTTAAATGTAGCTGTCTCTTCTGTCCCAATAGACCCATGTCTCGTACCTCTCGCCTGTGGAACTCGTTCCTCTCTTCCTGTTTCTCTGATAGCTATAATCTCCAGCTATTCAAATGTAATATCAATCGACGTCTCCATATGCCCTGATCTATCCCCTATCCTTCTCTTCATCCTTTCCTCTATCACTCCTATTTGCTCTCTGCTGCAATAGCTTCATGTCTTAGCACTTTACTAAACTAATATATCCACATTGAGTACTTCTCATATATATATATATATATATATATATATATATATATATATAAACTATGAACATGGACACAATGTGTTGACTGTCATTGGAAAAGAGATCCTTGTCATAAATCTAGATACATACATAAAACCATCCATATATTTAGTTAAAATTAAAAACAAAACCATCCTTGATAATGGCTAAAAGTATAGCTAAAAACCATTCGGACATAAAAAACATCGGACAATTTTTATATAATCTATGTCCAGAAAAGAAGAAAATTATAAGGACGCAAGAAAAATTAAATAACCGTACTAACTTTTAAGTCGTTTTTAATGAATCTTGTATTAAATAGTGGTCGTTGCTTAATTAAACAATTATATATATATATATATATATATATATATATATATATATATATATATATATATATATATATATATATATAATGGTAACTGCTCCGAAGAGCTGCTTTCGTTGGTTCCCAAACTTCATGAATTTAAGCGTTCTATTAGTCTGGCATCTCGCTCTCACCCTTTCGCTGTCGAAACTGTTAAATGTAACCGTCTCTTCTACTCCAGTAGATTCATGTCTCGTACCTCTCGTCTGTGGAACTCCCTCCCCTCTTCCTGTTTCCCTGATAGCTATAATCTCCAACTATTCAAATGTAATGACAATCGACGTCTCCAGATGCCTTGATCCTTTCTTCATCCTTTCCTCTATCACTCGTATTTGCTCTCGCTCCAACTCTCTGTAACCCCTTGCGTGCTAGTGGCTTCCCGCCTTGCTTGGGGTGAAATGCTTAAAAAAACGAAAACGCTTTTAGAATTAGCCCAGGTCTTTTGGATTGTTTGGGTAGTTTCTGGCAATATGAAATATGGAAATATGAAATATGGAAATATGAAACAAATCTTCAACTTCAAATAACCAACCATTTTATTTGTTCCAGCAGAGGTTCTAGGTATGATGTTCGTGTAAAAACGCAACGTAATGTTCAAATACACATACTTACCTTATTATAAAATTAGACAATTCCTGCTTGGAAGTTTACATTTTATCATAAATTTATAATTTTAAATCTTTCATTGGCTCAATAGATTTGGTTAAAGTTGCTTAAAGCAGTGTATCTACTGTTATACTGTACCTAGTCTTTGTGGCGAATCGAGGCGACACGGATCTGGTTCTACAGGAGGATGCTAAGGGTATCATGGACCGAGCGTGTTAGGAACGATGAGTTCTTAAAGAAGTTGCAATACTTAATATCAGGAAGAGGCATCTGAAGTGTCTGGGACACATAATGAGGAAGGAGGGCCTGGAGAATCTGATACTCACGAGTCGAATAGAGGGAAAGAGAGACAAGGGAAAACAACGCGTGACATACCTGGCGGACTTAAGAAAGTGAGTAACAGAACGTGGTCTGGGGGAGGAAGCCAAAAGAAGGAACTTGTTGAGAGCTGCAAGGGATAGAGGGAGGTGGAGATCCATGATCTCCTACGACCTGAAAAGACATGGCACATAAAAGGAAAAAAATTGTTGTGGGATAAAGAGTGCACCCCGGTGACTCTATGAACTAGTCCAATACTATAATGATTTCCATGGTATGGGGTCGTATTGACGTCAGGCAGTTCGCTGCCAGGATTGCGACAGACTTGTCGAACTCTCTGCCTTCAAACCGTAAAGAATCCCGACGAGGCCATGCCTACGGGGAGAGTCTCGTCTGGGTAGGTAGACAAACCTTTACCTGTCTATACAGGGTCTACAGCGAAATTTTTCCCGAGCTTACAGGCTGGGAATCGCACTGCATAAAACCAACCTTATGCCTCATCCCTCTTTGTTAGGAGGTTTGCGTAAATACCAGTCGTATTGAAGTTAGTCTTCTTACTGACTATACAGGCGTTACGGCAACAATCTAACCTTTACGTATAGAAGATACTTTAACTAATTACGTTATACCAAGTATCAGTGTGTTATAACAATAAACTTACAGTAGGAAGTTATAATACTACTAAAACGCAAAAACTTATTTTCCCATCCCGAAGGCCCATAAAAACTACTGATAAACGATTTAACATCTTAATATAATAAAGGTCTATAACCCTTTTATAAAGTCTACCCAAAACTTTTGTATATCAGAGTAAGATATCTATTCTCAGAATTTATTCAACCATTACAGTGAAGCAGTCCTAAGAGAACCAGAAGTCCTACCATGATTTAGTATCGTTGGGAACAATATTAACAACATAATATATGCGGATAACACTGTTTTGATGGCAGACACAGAAACTGCAGGACCTCGTAAACAATGTAGCAAATCAAAGCGAGAGAAGAAAGGAAAAACAAAACTAACAAATGTATAGAGGCAATGTATGGTTTTCAGCAGGACAAAACGTGGAATAAGAATTGGTGCTGTCAAAATCGAACAAGTACAGAGATTCAAATTTCTGGCTAATGTTTTAACAGAAGACGGGAAAAGTGACACGGAAATCAAAAAGCGCATTTGTATAACAAAAGACGTCTTCCAAAAACTAATCAAAGTTTTAGAAACAAAGAAATAGTTCTACAAAAGGATGCCGAGAATTCCATAAACAGAGTATGTAAATAACGAGAACACACAGAAACAAACCTTAGAATGAGAATGATTAATTGACTGATTCATTTTTTTACGACTTATCAACACTTTGCAGGTTATTTTAAGCTAGAAATTATCTTTAGATTTTAAGATAATAAAGGGTTAGTCATACAGGTTTTAGTAACTAATGCATAGCTTGTTGGAGAAAAGGGGAATTCATAACATTCCCTAGGATATTTGCGCGTAAATGAATATCTCGAAACCAGCTGAAGTTTGAACTCGGATCTCCAATTAACAATTCCGAGCCATTATCAATTAGGCTATCCGCGCAAAGATTCTTACGAAACCTGGTATACCCAAGCAGTCAGCCGTTCAGATAGTGACAAGGCTCGACGTTAATTTAACGTCGGACGGGAACCGATGATTCAATTCTATATAGCTGTAAGCCAGAATGAGAATGAGACATTGGACATTCCTCGCCAATCCAACGAGGAAAAATAATCTAGAAAATTTGACACTCACACAACATTTTGAAAACAAGAAGGATACAGTGTGATAAAGGAGTAACTTTCCTAACGGGCTTTTGTAAATATATTGCAAATAAAGGAATAGGAGGGATTATACAAAGACAAACGTTAATCAGAGCGTCAAAAGGATAGGAAGTAGCGGTGAGCCATTTTCCCCGGCGTCCTGAATGGACACAGCAAGTAGAGTAAGACAAAGTATACATATAAGAAATAAGATTTCGTTATTTTAAATATTTTATAGTACATCGGGTGAACAACATATACGTAGTCTTTCCAAAAGTCTGAGACATGCGCAATGCGTGCAGAAGAAATGTAATTATGAGGAGACATAAACATTCGTAAAACTTTGTTAACGAATAATACAGATACGCTACAAAAGTCGAACTAGCCTGTTTTCCCATGATGCGAAACACAGCTCTACATCTTGTCACTATTTATTAAGTTTTGAACAAAACCAGAGACAACCAGTAACGATTAAATCGGTGAATCAGTAGACAAAGAAAATTTGCAAATGATAATGCCACATTCTTCTGGCTTATGGAACTTGGTATCCTCCAGTGGTCACCCATCTTTATTTGAATTTCGGTGATCAGAAGGGAACCAATGTTTCAACTAGATATGACCGTAAGCTATTACATACATACATACACACATATATATATATATATGTGTGTGTGCGCGTGTGTGTGTAAATATATATGTATTTATATATATAAATGTATATATATATGTATATATATATATATATATATATATATATGTATATATATATATATATATATATATGTATATATATATATATGTATATATATATATATATATATATATATATATATATATATATATATATATATATATATATATATATATATATATATATATATATATATATATATATATATATATATATATATATATACCTGAGTAGGCCTAGGTACCCTACTTCTGTAATTTATCCCAAGAATCTTCTTCTCATAACAGGAAGAAGCCGACTCAATCCGCCCAGGGGTGAATGCCGCATCAGTACAGTACAGTACAGTATATATATATGTATGTATATATATATATATATATATATATATATATATATATATATATATATATATATATATATAATATAATTTTTTTTCATTAATGCATGTTTCATTAAATAATATAGAAAAATTTTGTCTACTTATTTTAAATAAGTTCTTTTCATATTGTCTGATAAGCTTAATTACATAAAACACCATATTGATACATGTTTAAATCCAATCTAAGCTTTCGGCTTACATAAGCCATGATCAAAGATGACAATTTCAATAAATCAAACAAGCACACGGACGAAACAACAATGATGGTCCGCACTTTCTGCATGAAAATTTCCAAGTAACGACAAACTCATATATACGAGACGCGGAAACGAAAATCGCGTCGCAGCTCGTGACGTCACGCGTGACCATACGAGAGGGAAAACGAGAAGTGTTAATTATGGGAAGTCGTTGGTATAAACCAATGTCTTCTGTTATAAATTATAGGCATTTAAGGATATTTGTGGAGATTTCATAGTTTATTTTGTTCAGGTTAGGTTTCAACTGCTTTATGTTTAAAGGTTTAGGAATTTTTAATTTTTGTTAATTGTTTTCATGTTTAAGTATAGTTGTCTTGTCTACAAGGATTTTCCGGAATTAATATATATATATATATATATATATATATATATATACATATATTATGAAATGGACAAAGTCCGACAATTATTTAAAGACATTTTATGTTTAACATTTTTTTTATAGATACAAGTGTTTTATTAAATGCTCTGTTTATAATAAACAGTATTAAATAACATTTGACGTCATTTGTTTACATTTGATACGCCATGAGCAGTTATTAATGTACGTGAGAGATTCATGGAAGATTGAAGTTTATAAGCAGTAAATTCGACCTTGCCAATCGAACGATCCTTTGTGGCCGAGCGATTAGGCCCCTCAAGCTAAATGACGGTTCCGTATCAACTTTACTAAAATACTTGTATCTATAAAAAGAATATTAAACATAAAAATGTCTTTATATATATATATATATATATATATATATATATATATATATAAAACAATAATGACGAATGTTGTATTCATATGCAACTCTCCACATTATAAATATCAGTTGACACAGTTGGAGGCTAAACAAAACATAACATATGACAAGGATTTGTATTTTATTAATATTAGCCCAAACCACAGGTGGGGTTTCCCCAGAGAGTACCTCTCCGTCGTGATTGGTGAACTTATTGCCCAGTTCCTGAAACGTCTCAAAAAGAGGAAAATTGCCGAGCCGGCTTGGGAATTTTTTGCACAGCATGGTGGTTAAACTTAAAAACTCGATCTTGTCATATCCGTTTGCCTTAGAAAATACCACAAATCCTAACCTTCAAGACGAAGCTACTAGAGAAATAACTTTTAACTAATTATCTTTTAGAACATTTACTTCAATAATACTTATTAGTTCGGATATCAAAATGGAAAGGGTAATAAAACCTAAAATTCTGGTTCATGACAGTAAGACCCCCAGAGCAGAAAATAAAAAAACATGGAATCATTGGTAGCAAATATTTTAAAACTTCCTCAAGCATATTAAATGTGAGGAAGGAGTTGAATGTTCGTAGAAATTACGTGTCGTGTGAAGTATACGAACTGTTCAGCGAATGTACAGACTTTGCTGAAGCTATTAACATTCAAAAGAATGCTTCCGTCCCAAAAAAAAAAAGTGATATATACGCGCCAGGAATGTAGTTTCAACTAGAACTCAACAGGCTGGAGAAAATTTGAAGCAATATTTCCAGGCATTGAACTTTCTGATGAGAAAGTCCAGAATAATGTATTGTATACCTTGTGACATCGCCTAAGGAGGACTGAGGAAAAAGACGGAAATGTGTCCACGAGCCTATGTGAAATTTTCTTCGGACCAATGAAAACTTTGCCTTCACAGAAATTGTTCCGGTGTGCTGAAAGTTAGGAGGAAATAAATTTGCGTGCTTATGCGAAATTATTTTTGCACCAATGTATGCCTTGTCTTCACAGAAATTAGCCGTTGGATGAGGAAGAGGAAATTAAAGTAGGGAGCCTATGCGAAATTTCTTTTGATATAAAATGAAGAGAAAAAATAAATTAAGGAGAAGAGTGTCGGAAAGTTATGTGAAGAGATTTGTTTCCGTTCCTTGCGATCTTGTAAGTAAAAAAATATTCATCAATTATATTATTGGCCTTTGACCAATCGCGTGGCACTTCAAAGAATCTTCTCTCATCAACCCAAGAAATTATTTCAAACTACCTTTCTCCGTTTACTTTTGAAAATATGCAACCATATATCAATTCGGTGACCAATGAACAATTTTATCTTTGTTTTAAACATTTCTGAATATTATTTTGTGTCCGGTGATTTAATCTCTTGTATGAATATTTCCTCTTCATGACAATTCGTTAAAACTACGCACTGTAAAGATTTCAGAGTTATTTTCCTGAAACGAGCTATTGACACAACTTCAATCGTCTAAATTCGTAAATAAATTCCTTATTTTGTTTTCTTAAAATTACCTGTGTGTTTCTATCATTATGGGCACATAGCCGAGTGGTTACAACGTTCGCATTCTGAGCATGAGACTCGGTTTCGAATCCCCCTATGGTCGAGTGTTATTGAACTGGAGGGGTCGGTCCCAGCTTTCGGCAACTTTGCAAAGTGTCTGAAAACCATAATAATTGACCCATGTTAGACATTTTCATGACGGTCGTCTTCGAGTAGAGAATCCAGAGGTTGGCAGTGAATATTTCGGAGACAATAGGAAATCGTAGTGCAGGTTCGCAGTGGATATCGTAGCAAGCTAGCAGAGCGTAGTTCTTCCGTCTGTCCTGTTCGCCGGACAAGTTGCCTCTGGTAAAACAAAGATGGCCGCCTTTATACACGACGGATACAGTGTTGGGCGGCTTCTGATTGGTCAACCTTCTATTGGTGGACTATAAAGGGAAATTTTGACTCGCTCACTAGTCATATACGGTATAGACCCAAGCCTTGTGAGTGAAACTGGTTAGACGGAAACCTTGAAAGCCGTTGTTATCTGTACCAGTCATTAGCATTGGGCGTGCTGGCAGGGTTCAAATCGTTGATGACGCTAGATAACACGCTCTTTCCCAGAAAATGTAATTAAGGTTATAGTTGCAGTATAAACCACATTTGGGCTCTGTAGGTGTTGATTAAACACAAATGCGCCTGAGAAGGTGTCTACAGTAGGGATTCAATAGCCGCCCTAGATGACGGGTATCCTCGAATAGGAGTGGCCAGCTATACATCATCCATCATTACCCTAGATGGCGTGGGTAAAAATAACTGTTCATATTAAGTCCGAAGCCCCACGCCTCTAAAGAAGATTGTATGACAAGGGAATTAAATATATCATACACATCATTATCGCTTTTGGGAGTTTTGCTCAGAATGAATACAAGCGACAACACAGTAAAATAGTATCGCATGTCAATTTGGGCCTATTCAGGAAGGGCTTGAAATTGACACGACATAGTAACGCTACAATCGAAAGATGGTAATCCAAAAACGAACAAATCAAGATTTTATGGGGCTTCAAAATCACGGTCGTCGAAAGAGAAACAAGAAAATGCACAGTGAACATAATATCAAGATCAAATAATTGACCCGAAATACACCCACCTCCGGATTCAAGTTACCAAAATGCTGAACATTCTGGCCATTCTTGTATTAGTTATCAGGATCTGCGCTTTCATATCATCAAAACTCAACGTCCTTCATTAAGAAAATCAGAATAAAATCTAGTCGCAAAACACTTCAGGTGTGGGTGAGGTCTGGCACTACAAATATCCTGTGAAAGGTGCTATCTGGCTGAAGTCGTAC
Source organism: Acanthosepion pharaonis (assembly GCA_903632075.3). Lineage (NCBI taxonomy): Eukaryota > Metazoa > Mollusca > Cephalopoda > Sepiida > Sepiidae > Acanthosepion > Acanthosepion pharaonis. The sequence continues at coordinate 261,211 of CAHIKZ030001333.1, read as the reverse complement.
AGCTTGATGAAGAATACCCATAATGCATCATTTTTGGTTGGAAACCAAAAAGCGTGAGAAAGAATATAATAATAATAATAATAATAATAATAATAATAATAATAATAGACCATAAAAACATAATTTACTTTCTTATTGACATAACTGTTCCTGTAGACTCTAATGTAACTTTGTAGATCTTAAAACTATCAAAATACAAGGATTTTGATGTGGAAATCTAAAAATATGGCACCTGAGGACATCAACAATTACAGTTGTGGTTGGAACACACGGTTTAATTGGAAAAAGGTTCCGACAGACTCAGTGAAGTGATTCCTGCTTAATGAAATACAAATATTTATTCTTACAAGTAAAGCGCACACCTTACATAGGGTTTTATCTATGTAAAATGTGTGTGATCTCAGGTTATATATTTATTTATTTTTTACAAAAATGTTCAGTTAAAAAAGTTTTGATGCTATTTCTGACGTTAGTACTCTGGTTGGGACCCTGAAGAAAATGAGTAGACAACAGAAATCAAAGGAAATAATAATAATAATAATAATAATAATAATAATAATAAGAAGAAGAAGAAGAAGAAGAAGAAGAAGAAGAAGAAGAAACAAGAGTCTATATGCATTTTGATTTATAATAAGCACATTAAAATAAATTAATATAGGTTTTGGCAGATATTATTGGTTGATAATATTGACTGATATCATTGGCTGGTTTTACTGGTTGATATTAGTTCATATTATTGGTTGATATTTTTTTACGAAGAAGTTGTGTTGGATGAAGATTTTGCAAAGGCATCAATATTTGGTTGGAGATTTTTTATTAGTCATTCTTATTAGCCACTATGATTTATTTCTCGGCCACCCCCCCTTTTTACCCAGTGGCATTCATCAACCCGTTTTGAGGCCCAAAGTATTTATTGACACTCTTGACACTCCCAAAATCTTACAAGGTTGGATATCGACCTGTGATCTAGTACAATTAATATCAAATAGTAGATCACCATGTAAAGAAGTAAACTAAGAAAGGAAATGTCTGTAGGCTGTCTTTTAATATTACACTTTTGAGCTTATATTATAGACGAACAGAATACAGATGGCATCATCGATTTCCCTGAACTTCTTTTAATCCGCGTAAAATTCCGACGACACTGCATATATGTAAGCCTTCAAGTATACGTCAAAATTCTTGTTATGGACTACAGTTTAACTCCTATGACGTCTAAACTACTCTGTTTTTTCCAGGCAAAGGTTATATTTATCCATCTTCAAGAGTAAGAACGCTGCATTCTAAAAAGGTACAGTATCGGTGATGACACCTATATTAGATGCGGTAAATTCTTTCAGGACTATAGCGACACGTATCTAAGAATTTTATTTATACATAAGTGTTTAACAATATTAATGTTTAAAATATACGAAAAACTCAGAATAATGAAGTCAGAGATGTATTAGTGAATTACTACAACTATTTAATCTCAAATTAAGAAAGTATACAAAGCCAACCTTCTGATAATCCTCTCGTGTCAGCCTTCTTCATAGAACTAGCACTCCTGAATGGAATCTTTCATCCCTTCTAGGTCCCTATGCATAAATATAGGTAATAATTACTTTGTAATTTAAGATTAGAAATGCAGTTGCTTTTTGCTTCATTATTGTTTTTCTAGAGAAGATTCATTTTAGATTTCCGTTATATGTAATTTCTGCAGTCGAGCTTGATCTTACATTATTGCCAGACGGAATAGAAGTGACACCATTCGTTTCTTGGAACTTACTTTAATCTGTAGAAGATTACTGAGATAGTGTTTATATGTAGAACAACTAGAAGCATGCCAAATTCTTATTTTTTGGATTAACGTTCAGCTCCTCCGAAATCTGAAAGACTATGTTCTTCCAAACCAACATCTACATTTCTTATCCAAATTTTATACTAAAGAAGACAGAATTCTTTGAAGGTTAAATATTGTTCTCTTTTCCTCAAGCTGATATAAGATGAGCCAAATTCTTTCAAGCAGTTTGACAATAATAATAATAATAATAATTATAATAATAATAAACGTCAAGTAGTTTTATAGAGAAAATGAGAATACATTTATAGAAGTCAGTTTGAAAATAAACAGACTTGAAATCAGTGAAGCGAAAACTCACATCATTCAAGTAATCAGTAAAGTAACTCGCACACAAATATCAGAAAGAGACTGTCTTCCAAAAATTCATATGACAAAGTGCAATATACATATCGTGCAAACATTGAGCGCTGTTTTGCAAATATTGTTAACGGACAGACCACTGGAAAATATCACAGACAGAAATAATGTTATATATGCAACAGCTTTGGCAGACACTGAAAAACTTAATGTAAAGACAAATAAAATGTTGACAAAACGCAGACAAAACGAGCACACTTGGAAGGGAAAATTAAAGCGGGAAAATTAAAGTGGGAAATCAGATGTTAGATATCGATACTGGATGAGATGTCATGAAATTCAACTTTTTCAACAGAGAAAAGCAAGAATATCAAGCAGAAATATACAATTAAAGAAGTATATTTAATCATGGAAATGCTTAAAAAGAAACTGCAATTAATGGCACAGAGAAAAAGACGATGTAAAAAGCCTTGTAGTTCTATCGACAAAATAAGATACACCAAACAGACCTCGAGTTGTTTTACAGAGAAATTGGAAAAGCAGGTATAGAAGTCAAAAGGCCAAGAAAAAAAGAGCAATAATTTTTGGAGAATATTTGGAGCAGTCCAAAGGAATATAATTCCTATGCAGATTTGATCAAACACGAGCAACAAAGTGTCAAGGTTAAAACTGTGCAAGAATGGAAAAATATAACCAAGAATAATGTTAAGCAATCTCTAACAAAATTACAAACATAGAAATCCCCAGGAAATGACAAGGTACCAAACTGTCATCAATCCATAAAACTCTTGTGCAGATTTTTATCAATACTGATTGAGAACCTCAATTGCATATCTCCTACCAAAAACAGCAGAATTATATGCCATTAGCATGTCTTACTATCACATATAAAATGATCCCATATGTTTTGATGAACTGCATTTACCCTTTTCTCTGTGAAAACAATATTCTTCCCCAGGATCAGAAGGGATGTCGAAGATGTTAATATGGTGAGAAAGATCAACTCCTGATATTAAAATGATCCCGGAAAATTTCATGTAAAAATGTAGACATCACAGTATTGCTTGAATAGATAACCGTAAAGTCTTTAATATCGTGCCACACTCTTGGATCCTTAAGGCTTTGAAAATGTTTGAAAGTCTCCTAGGAAACAACGAATCTTCTTAATTATAGCATGGAACTGTAGAAAGCCACATTATACATAAATCCCACAAAGACTGCCACTTCCAACCGTTTGAATATCAGACAAAGAATCTTTCAAAGGACACTCTCTGTCGGTTCTTCTCTTCTGTTTCTCCTTTATCGCCATTTCGAGTGAAATAAACAGAAATAAGTATGAATACAAAGTAAAAAAGAAAGTGTTTAATCACCTATTCTTCATGGATGAAATCAAACTCTTTGCCAAAGATGACAATGAGTTAAAGTGTCTCTTCAATACTGTAAAATGTTTCATTGATGATATCGGTATGGATGCCGTATTAGATAAATGTGCAAAAGTAACATTCAAGAAAGTAAGAATTACAGAAACACTCTCAATAGATCTAGATTTTGTCACAAAGATTAGGGAACTGAAAAATCGCGTTATTTACAATATTATTCGTATTAATATTAGTATTTTAAGATATTTTTGTGTAATTTTGATAAATATATCTGTTAAAATAAGATAATCAGCGTTATTTCATTTTTGGGTGATTTAGACCACAATTTACCCATCTCACCCTGTACAAGGATGATATCAAACTCTTTACCAAAGACGACAATAAGTTGAAGAGGGGTCTCTTCAGTATTGTAAAATCTTTAGTGACGGCATAGATATGGATTTCGGATTAGATAAATGTACAAAAGTAACATTCAAGAAAGGAAGAATGGCAGAAACACACTGAATATATCGAGATTTTGTAAAAAAAAAGGTTAGGAAACAGGAATAGGTAGAACCCTATAAATACCAAGGAGTCAATGAAGGATATAAAATACAACATACCTAGATGAATGAGAAATCAAAAAATGAATACTGCAGTGTATACATCTCTTGCTAAATAACAAGTTGAATTCACAAAACAGTATATCAGCCATAAACATTTTTGTTGTTCCTGTGGTGCAATATATTTTTAATATCTTTAATTGAGGTATAACTGGTGTTAAGCGAATGAATATTGTTGTGGATTCCGGGATGAAATCCGGTACCAATAAATAACAAACGCCAAGAATGAATATAGGAAAATAATGTATTAACGTAATAATACAGACTGGTAATGCAGGTTAGTAGTTCCAGGAATACGGGTTAGTAGCAAAATATATATACAGTCTTTGGTATTGAAGTATCGCTGTATGACTTCTTCTTCTGTCTGTCTGTTACCTTCACCTTCTGTCGGTTACCTACAACGCTGTTACCTAACCCTCACTCTGTAGCTGCCGTGTCTTCACGTAGCAGTAGTATATGTATATGCTGGGTGAGTCCATTTGTGTAAAAAAAGTGGGGGGACCCCTCAACAAATATCAAAACAAGAAAGCTTGTCACATGCCACTGTTACAAATTCATGACGGTCGTCTTCGAGTATAGAATCCAGAGGTTGGCAGTGAATATTTTGGAGACAGTAGGAAAGCGTAGTTCAGGTTCGCAGTGGATATTGTAGCAGGGCGTAGTTCTTCCTTCTGGCATCTTCGTCTGACAAGTTGGCACTGGTCATTCCGGTAGGGTAAACAAAGATGGCTGCCTTTATACACGACGGATACAATGTTCTGCGGCTTCTGATTGGTCAACCTTCTATTGGTAGACTATAAAGTGAGTCAGGGTATTTTGATTGGCTCACTAGTTATACAGTATATACACAAAAAACTGTAACAGCCACCGCATGCATAAGGCTGAAGTTGACCATCTGTAGGCATCCAGATCTGAAGGCGGTAGAGGATTAGTTTAACTAGGACATCTTAAAAACAACACCCGGTCTTCAAAGATACCTGGAAATTGTTGAAGATTGGATGACGATTTGTCTCAAAGAAAGTAAGACAGTACATCCGATGAGAAATTTAAAAAGGGTGAAGAAGTACAAATAAACCATAATAAACTTAGTCCAGCGTCAAACAGCCGAAAGAAAATAAAGGCAAATGCAATGTATCAAATGCAAACATGATGGCAAGATAAGCCTCTTCATGGCTAATAACTCTGCCCGTACAAAAATGTAGACAAACCTCGTACCCATCAGTGGTTACGTAGTGCAGCGTTAAAAATCTTAAACCAATCGATTTCTTCTTGCTACACATGACCAATGCTCGCTACAAAGAAATTAACAAGCAGACATACTGAAAAATTGTGTTATCGAGAGGAATAATTATGGAATAAGAAGTTAACAAGAGGGGGTCTATAAATATTGTGAACTTATATTACTTATTTAATAATAATAATAGTTCTAGATTTTGTCACAAAGATAAGGGAACTGGAAGAAGTAGCCTATAAATACATATGAGTCATCGAAGAAGATGGATTACAACATACCCAGATGAAGGAGAAAGTAAGAAAAGAATACTACAGGCGTTTAATACTGTGTTGAATTCACAAAACAGAATATCAACCATAAACTTTGGCTGTCCCTGCGATGAGAGATGACGAGCAAATTCAATATTATTTCTGTACTTATTTACTCTATTTAAATTAATTTTTTTCATCTTCGTTGCCTTATTCTCAACGTTTCTGCCGCTGTACTCTTCGGCCTTATGCTGATTGAAATTTTGAACTGAACCCATTATTTCGTCCACCTAGGTATATTATTCTAGTTCTACTTGCCATGCCTTTTTCTCGATGTCTGACTATCAGTAATCTCCCTTTAACCCAATTCCCAAGTTGTTGTTCACCTTAGCTGTAGTCAGATATTGAACTCACAATATTTGAGGTCAAGTCACTCGATTCAACCAACGCTTTTATTCACTGGGCCATATGTCCTCAAATTAAATGGTGATAACTGATACTTGAGATATCTGGAAGAGGCATGGCACGTGGAACTAGAACACTGGTGAAAAATAATGGGTTTAGTTCGATAGCGCATATATATATATATATATATATATATATATATATATATATATATATATATATATAGCGAACGAGAAACCCTTTCCCTGCTGTGACTTTTACTGCTACTGATGTAAGACTTTTCGTTATGACGAATCGAGTTATCCAGTCTCGATGAAGCTTAGGATCTCTGACAGATGAAAATCGTTAGAAAATTTATGACAAAGTGGGAAACTCGTGTGAATCAGACCTAAGTGATATTTACGTTATGCAACTGTGCATGTACACAAAGAAAAGGTCGCTGAAATGTTAAACTTTTAAATTGATTTTTTTTAAATATAATTTTAGTTATATCATCGAGCCGATTTCAATTGCTTTCTTTTCCGTTTTGGTTATATTTTTATCACTTTTGTCATTAAGTGTCCCACAATGTGTTAATAGATCATTCAAGAAAGATGAAATGGCCACAAATTTAATATGGATTAGCTAGCGACTGAAACACTTATCATACATTTCGTCTTAATAAATTGCTTTTTCTTTTAATTAAAGTGGCAATTTTTTAATCAAAAGTATGGTCAAACACATTACGGTTTGCCAAAAAAAAAAGCACTCCCATATACATTTACAAAATTGAGGATATCACCAGAGATGTGCGATTTGAAAAAAGGTGCTTGATACAGTAAGTGAGCAGTCGATAGGTAATTTAGAAAGTATTTCCCTACAGTTGAAAATTAAGAGCTTATCACTTCCTCCAAAAGTGGCGTTATCAGAACGCGTTTCATCGATTTGGAAACCGTCCTGTTTAGTGGAACGTTTGCGTGAATTTCCCAATGGAAATCAGTAAAAAAAAATAAAACTGCCTCGAAGCCAATATCAAGGTGATTTAGACGGTCTGGTATACCTATGTAGATGAAGAGACTTAGACACATTCCAATAAAAAAACGATACAAATTTGAAAGTATGAGAAAGAAGTATGATCCGAAAACCAAGAAAACAAAGTACGTAGAAACCGGAAGAGAAGCAAAATCAGATGCTAAGGGAGATAACCCTGGCGGTTGTTGTGATACTGGAAGAGGAAGGTGAATAATAATGAAAAGAAGTGTAGAGGAAGAAAGAAATTAAAAAAATGAAAATAAAGGTGAGTGTGTGTGTGTGTTAAAACAACGATTGTTGACATAAGGCCGTCCATGAGAGCATTATGAAATCTCAGGTCTTCATGGGAATTATAGAGGTCACAATAATTTTAACATGGCGAAAGGTTATTGAACTTAAATTCAATCGTTGTATGGAGTAAAAAGCTGTAAGTTAGTTTCTATGATTTGAACTCCCGAATGCTAGAAGAAGGAACAAATAGAAAGCATTATAAATTTAATACATTTCTCTCGTATTTCACCTTCATCACAAATTTTGTAAATGAATTATGGAAGAGAAACTTCCGGTAATTTGAGTTTTGAGTTGTTTGTTTTTCATTGCACAGTTAGGCATTACGTATTTGCGCACGCGTTCGGATTTTAGTTGTCAATTTTTGTGACCGTCTGTTAGTGTCAATGTTTTAGTTCCTGAAGTTGGTAGTAGGATGTTAACGGACTGTATGTTTGTGCCTCATATTTCTAATTGGACTTACGGTAGGTGGTTGCGTTGGTACGTTTGTTAATGGGAAGAAGTTCGGTGTTAAACAAAAAGAACTAATTTCCCCCAAATTCTGATGAATCTTAAATATAATCGTCACATGTTAAAATTACAAACAAAACATATATATATATATATATATATATATATATATATATATATATATATATATATGGGTGTGTGGGGTGTACTCCTGAAAAAATGTTTCAGTTGAGTTCTTCGGGAAGAAAAGTGAACTTGTAAACAGTCACTATTATTGCTGCTGATGCAAGGCTCATCGTTAAGACGAATCGCGTTCTCGATACCTCTAAATTCACCTTCATCCCTGCCGTAAAATCTCCAACTGCTACTGGTTAAGGCAATCTAGACACGCTAATGAGCTGTGAAACAGCGAAGCAGTGTGTCTGTGAATGACTATCTAAACACACACACACACACATACACACACACATATATATATATATATATATATATATATATATATATATATATATATATATATATATATATATATATATATATATAAAAAAAAAGCTCAAACACTAATATTCCATGGTTGTAATTTATTACATTGGAATCGTAACCACGATCCAATTCATCAGATCTATAAATTAAAAAAAAAAATTCGGAAATTATAACTCCGGGTATAAAAAATAAAATTTTACTGAGAGTGTATGTGTGGGAATGAGAAACAAGTGTGAGAGGGAAATGCATGAAAGCTAAGTACAAGATAAGATATAAAATAATATATTGTAAAACGAGTCTGAAAACAGCCTCGTTTAAAAGTTGCAATTAGTAAAGAGCGCTCTATACCAAATTCCAAATTGCCTACCTGAGGAGTACTATATATTAGTTATACATGATAAAATATAAGTTTAAGTTGTGCAATCTTCTGGCCCTATATGAAACAGACATTTGCACGACTGTGCACAAAAGAAAGCAATCATCAGAGCAGTTTCTATTAAAATATTCGTAAAAAAGACAGAATAAATCCAAGTCAAACGTTGAGAAAATGACTATATTTTCTAAATAACTGCAATTTACGTCAGTTTCAAATATCAGAGAAAAATATGGTTCGGATGCTATCAAAATGGATAAAATAAATCCTTCATATGCAGAAATTTTGCTTATTTAGCCTTACAACTTATGAATTTACTTACATTATTTGGACTCTTATCATCAGAGTCTGTCTATATTTCTGAGATGAGGTATTATGTACACTATTTACATTATTCGGACTATTGTCCTCATCTTAGTCGCCATATTTATTTATAATAACGTTTCATTTCAGAGGCCTTTCATTATTTAATTATTCGTATTGTCTTCATCTTAGTCTATATTTATTCTTTCAACAGATGAGGTATTATATACATTATTTACATTATTCGGACTATTGTCCTCATCTTAGTCGCCATATTTATCTTTTCGGCCTTTCAGTATCTGTCTATATTTCTGAGATGAGGTATTATATACATTATTTACATTATTCGGACTATTGTCGTCATCTTAGTTTATTTATCACAACGTTTCGGCCTTTCAGTATCTGTCTATATTTCTGAGATGAGGTATTATATACATTATTTACATTATTCGGACTATTGTCTTCATCTTAGACGCCATATTTATCACACCGTTTCGGCCTTTCAGTATCTGTCTATATTTCTGAGATGATGTATTATGTACACTATTTACATTATTCGGACTATTGTCCTCATCTTAGTCGCCATATTTATCATAACGTTTCGGCCTTTCAGTATCTGTCTATATTTCTGAGATGAGGTATTATATACATTATTTACATTATTCGGACTATTGTCGTCATCTTAGACGCCATATTTATCATAACGTTTCGGCCTTTCAGTATCTGTCTATATTTCTGAGATGAGGTATTATATACATTATTTACATTATTCGGACTATTGTCTTCATCTTAGACGCCATATTTATCACACCGTTTCGGCCTTTCAGTATCTGTCTATATTTCTGAGATGAGGTATTATGTACACTATTTACATTATTCGGACTATTGTCCTCATCTTAGTCGCCATATTTATCATAACGTTTCGGCCTTTCAGTATCTGTCTATATTTCTGAGATGAGGTATTATATACATTATTTACATTATTCGGACTATTGTCGTCATCTTAGACGCCATATTTATCATAACGTTTCGGCCTTTCAGTATCTGTCTATATTTCTGAGATGAGGTATTATATACATTATTTACATTATTCGGACTATTGTCGTCATCTTAGACGCCATATTTATATTTTTCGGCATTCAACTATATTTCTGAGATGAGGTTTCGGCCTTTTCGGACTATTGTCCTCATCTGTCTATATTTCTTTCAGTATCTGATTTCTGAGATGATTATTATACATTATTTACATTATTCGGACTATTGTCGTCATCTTAGACGCCATATTTATCATAACGTTTCGGCCTTTCAGTATCTGTCTATATTTCTGAGATGAGGTATTATGTACATTATTTACATTATTCGGATATTGTCTTCATCTTAGACGCCATATTTATCACACCGTTTAGTATCTGTCTATATTTCTGAGATGAGGTATTATGTACATTATTTACATTATTCGGACTATTGTCCTCATCTTAGTCGCCATATTTATCGGCCTTTCATATCTGTCTATCAGATGAGGTATTATATACATTATTTACATTATTCGGACTATTGTCGTCATCTTTCCATATTTATCTGTTTCTTTCAGTATCTGTCTATATTTCTGAGATGAGGTATTATATACATTATTTACATTATTCTATTTCTTAGACGCCATTTTATTTTCGGACTTTCAGTATCTCTCTTATTTCATCTTAGTCACCATTTTTATTCGGACTAACGTTTCATCTTAGTCGCCTTTTATCACAACGTTTCGACCCTTCAGTATCTGTCTATATTTCTGAGATGAGGTATTATGCACACTATTTACATTATTCGGACTATTGTCTTCATCTTAGTCGCCATATTTATCACAACGTTTCGGCCTTTCCGTATCTGTCTATATTTCTGAGATGAGGTATTATGTACATTATTTATATTGTTCGGACTGTGCCATGAGTCCTTGAGGACATCTGGGTATGAATTTCTGGGTATTATAAACCTAATTTCTTCAGCAACCATTTTTACCAGTGCCCATATTGCAATTTTTGCACAATGGATAAAGGCGTTGGTTAGATCCAGTAACAGGACCCAAAGAGTGTGAGTTCAATACCCGGTTAAGGCAGTGCAAAACTTTCAGAGGGAAATTAGCAGGAGATAACTGATAACTGACATCCATCAAACATGTCACGTGGAACTAGAATAGTCTACCCCAGTGAGCAAAATAAAGGGTTCAGTTCGAAATTCCAACCACCTGAAGAATGCCGGAGCGTACAACGGTCGAAACGTTGTGATAAATATGGCGACAAAGATGAGGACGATAGTCCGAATAATGTAAATAATGTCTTATCGTCATCTTCGTTGCCATATTCACAACCTTTCGGCTGTTGATCTCTCCGGCCGTCTTCAGATGATTGGAATTTTGAACTGAATTCTTTATTTCGTCCACTGGGGTAAAACCAACGCCTTTATCCACAGTGACCAGACCCAAAAGGTTTTGAGTTCAATACCAGGCTACAGCAGTGGTGAAAAATCAGAAGAGGCTATAGATAGATAATGAATCTTCTTTCTATCCCTATAAGTATGTATTCAATGTAATATTTTTAATAATTCAGTATTGATATTGTTGAAGTTCCACCCCAATTCAAAAAAGAAACACCTGCAAATATTTAGTTTACAAACGTTTAGCGCTGAAGTTTTCAAAAATTTCACATTATATTGAGCAAAAATAAAATGTAAAAATTAATTTTTAAATTGTTTCCATTTTTTATATTTTGACTACTAACATTAAGATATATATATTTTTTTATTTGAACTCAGTTTTAGGAAGTTTTAAATAATTTTATATGACAGTTATCTAGTCTTAAAAAAGCTTTTAAATTTGAGATAAAAAGTAAGTGAAAAATATCTACTTTTTTCAGCACACATGACAATATCTTCTTTTTAAATCAAATTAGAAAGGTGTACATTATTTAAGAAACACTGATTCCCACCAACAATCACGATTGTAAGGAAAAGGACACCATGGAAATTACACATTGGAGACACGAAAATAAACGATTACAATAATGTAAATATCATGGAAATGCTTTAACAAAGGACAGAAGAATCCACAGGCGCATTAAGATAGGGAAAGATGCTTTCTAAAAAGCTAAGCAGATATTAAGAAACAGGAAAATTTCGTTAGAAACAAAGAAAAGAGTACTGAAATATAATATAATGTTGTTTCTCCCATATTGCAATGAATGCTGGACAATCTAATTACAGATGAACAAAGCAACAGAAATGCGGTTCTACAGAAGGATGCGGAAAATACTATAGACTGAAGATGTTAGCAACGAGGAATTTTTAGAGAAAAAAAAGAAACAAAAAAGATATACATAAAATTAGAAAAGCCGAAATATCTATAATGAGGAAAGGAGGTTTGGAAAATTTGTCACTCACAAAACATTTCGAAGGCAAGAACGGAAATGGAAGGAAGCGCCTAATTTACCTGCTACGCTTGTGCAAAAGGATGGCAGTATAGGGTTTGGGAGAGATAAAGTACAAAAACTATTTTAAGATATAAAAAATGGGGAGGAAATTGTGGAATGTCAGTATCGTCCACGTCCTGAAGGTTCATGGAACATAGAAAATGGTGAATCACAATAATAGGGTAAGTTAATTCTTGGAAGTTAGGGTGGAGATTATACTTTCAGGAACCTCAATAATATGTGAGGAATTTGAATATTTTATGGACCAAATTCAAAGAAATGTCAGTAGACTTAAGAAGAGAATACTTACAATCATAAAACACAGAATCGATACGCCAAAATCAACTCAAGCTAAGATATAAGTGAAAACCAGCAAGAATCTGAGAAACATAATCTTTCTAAGAATATTACTTCCAGTGAATCAAAGAAATTGTCTCCAAATGTATTCTTCGGGAAAAAAAAAGTTTCAGCAAAATCCTGGGGGGTCGTTTCTTACCAGAATAGGCGACTGTGCACCATTTTGTCTTATTTCTCGAAAGGAGTGTTAAAAAATAAGTGTTTCTGAATACAGCTCATTGGAATACTTCCCAATTTAGATATTTCAAGATCTTGAAGTTATGACCCATATCATAAATTAAGGGAAGTATCACATTTTGAATATCATAGCCCTGGAAATGTCAACTGTTTCTAATGTTAAGCATAAGTTTCTTTTTTGTTTCAACTTTCTCTAAAACTTTGTTCCTTGCTCACATGTTCCGTCCTTGGTATCCTCAGCATCCTTCTGCAGAACAACATTTCTATTGCTTCAAGTCTCTTCTTCATCTTTGAGGAGATTGTTCAGCATTCACTGCCATATGGGGGGGATTGATATTGGATCAGAGTTCATTACTCTTTTCTTTCTTTTTACCAAAATTTTCTTATTTCTTATTACTTTGCTTAGCTTTTGGAAGACACTTTACCAATACTCTTACAGAGGTCAGTTTGGAACCTTCCAAATATTTAACATCTATTTACTGTCTGCAATTTGTAATTCGTATATTTGGCTTGTAACAATCTTTTCTTCTCTACGCTTTGTCCGTTTTCCATCATTATCTTGTGTATTGATTCTTGTAGTTTGTAGCTTGTTTTCTGTGTCTACTAGCAACACTGTGTCATCTGCATATCTCATGTTGTTATGATTAATTAATAATGAAATTACACCAGTAATTAATTTCTAGCAAAATATAGAATAAAACCTAACATCCTCATTTGTAAACGGATTCATCTTGAAAGAAAAAGAAAAATGGATGACATTTCACGCATTCCAAGATTTTTTTTTATATTATTCATGCAACATCTAATTATTTGGACAATGAACATTGAAAGTTTTTAAATAACGCCTGGTTTTACTGACTTTTTCTGTCTGTCTGAATTAATGAGATGAGGAGTTATCATTATTAACACTATTTAGATTCGGTTTATTTTACTCATCTTTGTCCTCGTTACTCTGCATTGAACTCTTTATTTAATCTACGTGGATAGACAGTTCTCGTCTCCCTACAGATATCTACAGATATCTCGTCTCGTTCACATTTTTAGTTCTGCTCAGTTATTGCTCACTCGTTTCGACCGAGTCCAAGAACACATGGCCCGACCCAGGAACGAGAACAGTCTACCCCTTGGATTAAATAATTATTAGAGATTCTGGATATTTCATGCACTTGGAGCAATGTAATTAAAAATCAATATTTTAACTATTTGCACTCTCTATATGCGAAGTATTGTCATCGTCTCTGTTATTATTATCCCAAAGTTTTGGCCGTTGGGCCCTCCGGCCTTCCACAGGTGTATGGCGATAACCTGCAAAGGAATTCAGATATGAACCATTTAATAAATAATGGAGACAGACTGTTCTCTTTCCACTGACATGTCTCAGAATATCACGTCCGTTTCTTATTTTGAGGACTTCGAGGTTATTTTTTTCTCTGTTTCCACTGAGTACACACTGTTCGGAGCAGGGGTTATTCAGATCGATATAAATTGTTTACGGTCGCGTGACAAACATCAAACATGAAAGAATGTTCCGGATCTAAATAGTTTAAATAATGTTTTTTTTGTTTGTTTGTTTTTGTTTTTTTTTTGCATTAAAATATATGAATTGAAAATTCTTGTGTGATTTTTTTATGAAAATTAAACTTGATATTAACTTTGGAGAGTTATTTTAAACATTAGCCAAATGAACGCACAAATGTCTTAAATGCTATGGTATAGTGCAAAATTAATCTCTGTAAAGTTTGATTTTGCTCTGCCACACAGGCATAAATTGGCAAAACATGACACCAGATAAGAAAGATTAGCTTGAAATATTTTACATATTTAGCTTGCTTTAACTGGATTAATTTTCTATTTTCTGTTTGCGAAATGAAAAGGAGATTATAAGGAAGAGAACGGATTTTTTATAAAACTGCCGCATTCAACAGGGAAAATATAATTGCCCAGAATATACTTTCAGTTTTTTATGCTTTCGTCCTTGCTTCATCTTTTGTAGCTTCGGAAAAGAAAGAACAACAAAAATATTCTTGCTCCTAAGCTTTTTATGAGTTCCATGACATAAAAAACTAGTGAAAAATAGAATAACGTTTAGTTAATTTCACGAGAATTCAAGTCAATTTTTATTTCCAATAATTAGGATTATCTTCTTGCAATGATAAAAATATCAGAAGGAAACCTTTAATTCAGATTTCAGTGAAAAGGATTGTAGTCAAGCCCTCAATTAGAAATAATAATAATAATAATAATAATAATAATAATAATAATAATAATAATATTAATAATGATAATATTAATACTAATAATATTAATATTAATAATAATATTAATAATAATAATAATATTATTATTAATAATAATAATAATAATGATAATGGAATTAATAATAATAATAATAATGATAATAATATTAATAATAATAATATTGATAATAATAATATTAATAATAATAATAATTTGAAAATGCCAAATACAAACAATATTTAAAAAATATATATATATTTATATATATATATATATATATATATATATATATATATTATGTGTGTGTGTCCCGTTTGTGTGTCTGTGTGTGTGTGATATATATATATGATATATGTACATATATATATATATATATATATATATATATATATAAGTGATACATATAATACATGTATATATATATGACTTTTAAATATTGCTTGTATTTTAAACATTTTCAAAATTATTATAAATTATATATGATATATATATATATATATATATATATATATATATATATAATATTATATATATATATTTTTATATGGGTGTATATATATATATATATTTATATAATTATATATGGAGAGAAAGACAAAGAGAAAAAAACAGGTAAATGAATAGTTTCGCTTGAAACGTGTAATTGACAGACACGAGACAATGTTAATTTTAATTTTTCTCCTTCCCCACGTCCATTCTCTCTCTCTATCTATCTCTCTACACACACACACACACACAAACACACATATATATATATATATATTTAAAGATATTTTTGTAGGTACAAAATTTAATGATCGAAATAAAAGTATAAAATTTAATATTACAAGACATATTAAAAAGTATTAAACAATAAAAAAAAAACTCAACAACAAGGGGGGGAGCAACCAGTTTCGCTCCCGCTCGTCAGGCTTGTTTAATACTTTTTAATATGTCTTGTAATATTAAATTATATAAAAAAAATATTTCGATCATATATATATATATATATATTCACACGTCACTAAATGCTGTTACAGACTGCAATTATTGTTCATATAAATATTTCTTTGACTCTGTTTTAATTTTTCCATGTATTAAAAATTATAGGTTATCTCCCTTCGGTAGATAGCCCCTGCTGATAATAATAAGAGTTTATGAAACTGATGATAATGGGTAGGACCCAAAATTAGACACGAAGTAGAATTCCAAATGGCTGAGACATATCGCCGGCCCACTGAAAAACAGGCCACGCGTTAACCTGACTAATACAAGGACAAACAGCTAATAGAAAAAATTCAAATAATCTTGTCAGCTATTTCAAGCAGATATGTATTTGGTTTCGTCCCCGATGCTTTGACTTTTAACAGCTTATATAATATGTTTGTGAAAAATCATCTATTGTCTTTCTCGTTATGTAAAGTGTTTCTTGTATAAAGTATGTTTTTTACAATGTTCTATTGTCTCACTTTCTTCATCAAACTCAGTTTGGGGAACCGTTAAACTTCCCAGACTAATTTTATTCAAATGTGCCACATGTTATGTCTGGAACGTTTCATTTTGCTATTGAAAAAAATATTTGACTTCATTTGTTGGCGAACTAATGCATGATAATTAATGACTTGACCTGACTTTTAAAAATTCGTTATGAAATGGCTGGCATGTTAAAAAAAATTAATTAAAAAAAATGAATGTACGAACTATTCATAAATGATAATAAATATGAATTTAAGAACAAAGAATCCAACAGATGCTGCTATTCTCGGAACAATCGGTGGAAAACATGTTGATATTAAACAAAACAGAATAAAATAGATTCATAAGAAAGAATGTCTCAAATAAAGGACAATTTGAAAAAAGAGAAGCTGAACAGTTACAAAACTAGAAGACAACAAAAGGCAAGTATGGCGTATATGTCGCTGTACACGTTTACACCAAAACTGAATCCAGGCAGCTGGAACAGAATCTATTAGTCACTTTGACGCCATTACAGCATCTTGCAAACATTCATTTCCTTGGATGCCATCTCTATTTCTCTTGGACGTCCATTTTAATCACAGATGAGCGCGCGTAAGATTCGCTTGGTTGCCTTTTGTTGATCTGATGTTCAATAGATATACGTCCCCCTCTTGCGCTGTTGGTCGAACCGTTGCTGTTTCCGATTAGGACGCAAGAGAAGCCACTGGATCATGGTATGTTTAAATGTTTCAGAATGCAGATTAGAGTTAATATCTCCCATAATGAAAAGACAGCGTTCTCCTGATTGTATCGCTCAGAAATGCAAGCGATCTAATGTTCACTCGTGCAGTTAGTTTCTAAGGGAAAGCATATTTCAGATATCGGGACTTTGCACAAATATGCAAACGCTGGACAATGTAGTTCAGAGATTAAATTCGAAACGAAATTCTAGCAAAGCCGATGATTCTAGCCGTCAAGTAATTCAGACTAAAGATGTCGGCAAATAAGTGCGTATATACAAGAAGAGATGTTCGTTTCATTTTTCTTTTCATGCTTTGAAATCATTGCAACATTACACACACACACACACATATATATATATATATATATATATATATATATATATATATATCACTGATGAGCTGTGAAACAACAAACAGTCTGTCTGTGGATGACATATATATATATATATATATATATATATATACACGTTTCATTAAATAATATAGACAAGTGTTGTCTATTTATTTTATTTTAAAATTTAGTTAATATTGATCCATATTTTTTAATATAATCTAAGCTTTCGGCTTTAGATTATATTAAAAAAATGGATCAATATCATTTAAATTTTAAAAATAAATAGACAACACTTCTCTATATTATTTAAAAAATATAAATGAAAATATGCAATAAATAAATGCATATATATATATATATATATATATATATATATATATATATATATATATGTATCTACTAGTATTGTAGTAGATAATATAAACAGTCAAAACTTAAATATAAAATATAATCCAAATATAAACTACATATAAAATGTATAAAATAAACAAAAAATACTCAAAAGCAGGAGTACTAAATGAGTGACCTCAGCATTTCACACTTGGAATGTAACCGTAAGTTTTATGCTCGCAGTTTCTTCCCTCGCACTACACGCTTGTGGAATTCTTTCCGGCTTTATTCTTCGCAGTCATTTTTGATCTTTAAAAATGTAAATGCAATGTCAATATTTATCTACTGTCTTCTTAATTCCTCTTCTTTTTTTGTTATCGTTTCTTAATAATGTTTTTATTTATTATATTCTCTTGCATTCAGTAATCCCTTGAGTGTTTGTGGATTTCTTCGTTGCTTGGAGTGAAATGATAAAAAATAAACTTTTCCAACATGTTGTCTTTGACAATATAGGCGAAGAGTATCAGTATAATCCAGGAATAGCCTGAGTAAATAACTAACAAAAAATTAGGACCATGTTAAAAATCCTAATGTACAAGCCGCATCTGGAATCACAGTACAAAAAACAATTCTTGATGTTTGATATAGATTTATCCGAATCCCAACATTTAGACCAGGAAGTTGATGATCCTATTTAGAGATGATAACGCCCTTCTCGTAAGACACGAAATAAAACTTAAAGCGAATAAATGAAAAACTCTATAAAATATAGAAACATAGGGTAATGATAGTTTATAAATGTCATTAACAGATTTTCAAAGAACATTTCAGAAAGAACAGAACATTTGATATATGAATAACTATTGAAATTATTTCGACAACATATCAAAAATGATAATGAGATTAAAATCTTAGGCCTGAATTTTTGCTTTAACTTGATCTGATCTCGTAGCAAAAAAAAGCAAGGACTATTCATTATAGACCGCGACTTTTAGAGTTTGTTTTAATTCCACCTTATTTATAATTCTTTTTTTGATATCAAAAGCACAAAGTAAACATTGATAGCCGAGACAAGTTTGAACTTATGGTCAAGAAATGCAAAATTCGATATTTAAATTATTAAATTCTTTTATGCGCAAGCATGGTGATTATAAATCCATTTTTATTTCTGACAAAATAAACAAACTACAATAAGAATGTATGGAAAATGGTTGGATGTGTCACGTGATGCCTATTGAGATTGGGTGTCGTGGGTTTCTGGGACATTCGGTCATTTCCTTCCTTTCAAAAATAGGCATCACTGGCCATTGGTTGAAAAGCGTTTCGCATCGCCTTCAAAAAAACTGTTCAACACGCGTCAAGTTGGATTTGGTCGAGATCAAAACAAGCAAATAAGATGCGCGCAAACATCACGCCCTAACATGCGCAAGTGAAATATTTGCGTGGCCGTCTATAACGACTTTTACGAGCGCGTCAATAACAGCAAACGCGTTCAAGAAACTTTCATTGCAGATAGATTTTACTTAAAGGAACGATCAATTAGCTTATCTTCATACCCTGCCTAGCGGCAAACGCTGCTGGTGGCGCCAGGGGTGGCGGTCCCGCATTAGCCACCGAAACCGTGATATCACTCCTGGTCGGCGGCTGATGAAGACAGGGTATCGCACGTGCTAGCACACGTTGTTATGTTAAAAATTTATTACACATCATCTTGTACGCTATCACAAGACTGGAGACAATATTTTGCATAACAAAACGGACATATATTAAATTATCATTGCAAATTTTGTTTGGTCAAATTTTATTAATACTGTTATATCCATGTTGTGGTGGAGGGGCTTTGTCGTCAAAGAACGATGCCATCGGAGCTCTAAAGACCTGGTAAAGTCACATTTGGCATCAACACCAAAGAGTAGAAACCAGACGAAGCGCGACCAATCCCAAAATCCTCAACAGTGGAACAAGCAAATGATGATTACAACAGATCTCAACTGTTGAACCAGCGTAAGAAGAGGGCTACGTATGATGGACATGTTATAGAAGGCGCCACTCGAAATGATAACAGATTCAGCGGCAGTCAGTTGCAATTTCATAATTGGATTCTGCATGTCTGATTCCATAGTTGCCGCAAAGTAAGGTCATGAACTCCGGTGTGTAGGTGACGTCCTGACTAGCTGAGTTCCAACCTTAAACAAATTCACGCTGATTTTATTTCAACTCCAATCAATTCTTGCAAAGCCAAGCGACGATAGAGAATGGATGACCGGATCGTATTTTGGTGAACCTGGAAGCTGTTAGTCCTGAACCCGCACGTTGGCAGAGAATTTAGTCATCAACGCCATCATCATAAAGAAAGCTATCAGCAAAGAAGAAATTAAATTTTTGGATACGAGATAAAGACGACGACGGCGACCTGTTCAAACATGGATTATTTTTTTTTATTTTCCTTACAGTAATATCCACGCTGTACAAGACGCAGGGTTTATTGGAGGTAGAGGGTTGGGTTAGGTGTTAGTTTATGCGGTTAGTAGGGGAAGATGAAGTTGAATCTAGATTTGAACAGGTTAAGATTGTAGTGACCGGGGAAACGTCCTCTTGGGAGTCTGTTCCAAAGGATAGTGGTTCACGGAAAGAAGCTGTTTGAGTGGAACTTATTTTTCGTCGACGGAATACGGAGGGAATGTGGGTGGTTTTCTATTATGTAAATGGCATGTCGAGTCCTAGCCATGAGGGTTAGACCTGGTGGAATCAATGAAGGTCATTCATCAGAGCACTTTCCATGGAAATAGGGATAGAGAAGTGAAGCCCCGCTTCTGAGAGAGAGGTTGATTGGTGGAAAATAATTCATCTCCATCAATGTCTCGGAGACGCTTTTGAACTCGCTCAAGACCGGAAAGCGAGATCTGGGCAGCTCCCGACTAAATATGGCAACAGTACTCCACTTTCCGCCTGACCTGGCTCTTATAAAAGTAGAAGATAGCGTGAGCAGACAATTATACAATGGATATTTTTGCAACCGCGTATTTGTTGTGCAGGATTCTAAGATTTGCTTTTACAATAAGTATAATTAATGGTTTGAGTCATATCTAATTTCCGTTGTGGGGGACTAGTTTTAATGACGAATGTATCATCCTGACTACTAATCATAGGTGGCAGGTAAGAATGAATTTGCAGTACATTAACATGCGTTTGTTTTTGTAAAGTCCCAATGTACCCAGTTGGTTAAAGGAAAGATATTGTTCTCCTACATTACTGTATAATGGTCAGATGCAGCAAGGATAACAGAGGGAAACATTTGGAACACGGTTAGTCTCTTCAACCTCATCGGCCATATTCACCTAAACTTCCACCAAGCGATTTTACCAGCAAAAAGAAACGGGTTAAGGTGACGAATGTTTCTGTTAATAAAATCAAATTCAAGAGTTTTTTTTTATTGTTTAGGCACGGGTGAGTAATGGATAATGGCTCGAATTGAGGAATCGAAGAGCCGAGTTCGAATTCCAGTCGAATACATTACATTCACTTACGTTCTAATATCCCTGGAAAAGGTAAGAATCCTCTACTTTTCCCCCAGCTATGGGTAAATAACTGGGAAGACCGAGTTCTATAACCTAGGATGGCAACTGGTCAACCGCAGAAAGTAATGGCGATCTACTGCGGGAAAAAAATCTGCTTCGTCAGTCATGTATCGAAGGATACATGATCGCCTAATCGTGTATCACGCATGGCACATTGCTAATCATCAGAACATGCGGAATATTACTGAAAAGATATGAAAGAGTTGCCTGATAAGCGACAACAATTCATTGAAATTAATAGTTATGGATAAAGTCGACTAAAACAACGGACATTATTCATGAATCATCATTATATTACAGTGGATGAATGTTTGGACCGATATGCTTATTAAATACTAGGCCCGTCGCATATACAAACATAGATGTGACGAGATTGACACTGACAATTTAAACATTCCATACTGCATCTGAAACGTGTTTACTAAAAGAAGACAATGCTTCCCCTCCCGAGGCCAATATATTTATGATGTGCTCATGACATAGGTATTCATAGTTAGAATAAGAATGATCCTGAAGAGAAAATCCGCATCCTCTATCAAGTATTCTAAAAGCGGGACTCAAGATAATTCTTTGCAAAATAGAAACCCCGTTTTGGAATTGGGATGAAAGCAGCCATGGCACTTACCCTGAATCCATCATCAAATTTACATGTGTGGAATTAGTAAATACTAAACCTCGGCGTACGGACCAAGTATAACAAAATAATTATATGAGAAAAAGAATTGAACATGGAACAGATTGTGCCAGACTTAGTTACGCTAACCACTGCAAATTAGTACGAAACCAAAACATCCGCCAGAAAATCGAGTCCTATTCATAAATAGCCTTAATCGAGACTTTGATATGGATGTCATACATAGTATTAAATCCGTCTATAAAGAATATCTTAATTGTCAGCTGTATGCAACCGCTTTCTAAGATCAATGGTGGAAAAGAACTTCGAGCGAGTAAAGCCTGAAAGTTTTGGCGAAGATCATTCTGATTTGAAAATTGTGAACTGATGCTACAAAGAACAGTACCAAATAAGAGAAACCAAATCTCTTGATGACTACCAACAACAGAAACAACTAAAATGCATTTTTATGGCCTGTCAGATGCCAGAAAGAAATACACAGAAAGAACGAAGGTTGAACAAGTGGCTTGAAATAACAGAACATATATACAAAATAAGAGTGTTATTAGTGAGCAGAGAGAAGAGTCCGTCCGAACTATCAGGTTTACACTGCATCCCGACTGCCGATATTTAACAACCCCCCACACGTGGGATGTATGTGTCACAAGGCCGAGTTTACAGTGAGTTTAGGCTCGGCCAAAAATATCCCCACAGAACCCGCGTAAAGATATCCACACAGAACCCGCGGCTTGGGTCTGTCTACTTCCTCGGACGAAACTCTCCCCCTTCGGCATAGCTTAGTCCGGGTTTCTCTCTGACAAAGCAGAGAGTTCGACAGTCCCCTCACGAGGAATGTATGTGGCACAAGGCCGAGTTTAATGTGGGCTTCTCCGAGCCCGTATGCTAGGCCAAAAATATTCCCTTAGAACCCGAGTAAGCGGGTTTGGGATATGTCTACCTCCCCGGACGAAACATTGCCCTTCGGCAAAGCTTCGTCCGAGTTCCTCTCTGCCAAAGCAGAGATTTCGACATAAGTCGCACATAGTCAGAAACTTCGGGTCGACTGCCTTCTAGGAAGTCTCACAACTTAGTATTTATGATGGCGGAAGAGTTCATTGTAATGTAGATAGGTCACCATAACACATATGTTACACGAATAGAAAATAATGGCATGAACAAAATACTAAAATTCCACATCACATCAAACCGAATGCCCAGAAGGGAAGCCACATAAGTAGTTGAAAGAGTGATAACAGCTACTGGCATTGAGAAAATTATTTTTTTCTTAAAAAAATTGTTTTAAGAGAAAGATATTATAAATTTCGAACAAAAACAGTACTGGCTGTTCTTTCGCAGAATGCCAAATGTTCGTTATATGGAAATGGCTAATATTAGCATTACAATGATACCAGGAGTTACAACAATAAATAATAATAGTAATAATAACAAAGATGTTCATGTGACGTGCATCAATTTGACAAGCGCTTGGAGTGCAATCGCCCTGATATCACACCTGTGCACGAGTAAAACTTGACAGATCATGAGGTACTTTTGAAAAGAACCTCTGAGCAACTGACCGTGCAGTTATACCAAGAACTGTCAGGCCAAACTCGATAAATACACTAAGCGGCAGGTCAAGTTGACCCTTTCAAGGTTGGTACACTCGGGACTTTTTCCAAGAATATTTCTTTCGCGAATGACATGGCATCTTTAGCACAGGGAAGCCAACAGCGCTGTTTGAAACAGTTCATGTACTGATGAAAGTGTTTGGCATCTAACGTCTTGGTAAGGGTTAGGATGATAAACACCCGCTCGAAACGACTAAGCGACGAAGAGGATATATCATAATAATAATAATAATAATAATATTAATTATTATTATTATTATTATTTTAATCTTGAACTGTAAACAATACATATCTTCAAAATACATGCCAAAATCAAAGATTCTTTATGTTAATTGTCACTTTTATGATTGTATGTGCTGTAATAGTGTTGTGTTATAATGTAATGTTATGTTAAAATTTGATTTCTCAAAAATGGAATAAACACCAATACAAGAGGGCTATTTTTAAAATAATTTTCGTCATGAGGATGGCGAATACCTACTCAAGCCAGAGGTTTACAGATTATAACATGTCTTATAAATATACGGGAGGAAGATAACTGTTAAACCTTGGCTTCAACAAGTTTGGATTGTATTGATTGGGAAACATCCTTTTAGGAGCCTGATCCAGAAGCAGCCGTTCACGAATAGAAGCTGCTCGAGTGGAACTTAAATATCGCCAATGTAATACAAAGGGAATAAGGGTGATTATTTTCAATTTGTTTGAGATGGCTGGTCCTATCCAGGAAGGTTAAAACCAGTGAAACTAAGGAATGCTTTTCGTCTGAATACTTTAAATAGAAATAGCAATAGAGCAGCTTACGTTTTATTAAATAAACCATATCAGGACAAAAATATCTTTAAACTATGGTCGTTGGATGGGTAGCGAACGGTTGCATCTGTACGTAGAGACACGTCGTTGGTTGAGACCCGAGAGGAGAGATGCGTGCATAGATACATCAAACTGAATAATAATAATAATAATAATAATAATAATAAGAAGAAGAAGAAGAAGAAGAAGAAAGATGTGGCGCATGAGGATATTAACAATTTCATTTGTAGTTGCAGTCCTCAGATTGATTGAAAAAGATCTCAAGGAATCTCTGGTAGCTCATGCCTTGACAAAATACAAAAGAAATATACTCGCAAGTATAGCTCACACCTTACGAAGGGCTTTATCGATATAAAATAAGTGTGATTTTTTTTTTCCAAAACTGCTCAGTGGAAAATGTCATAATGCGATTTCTGATCTTGAGTATACCCCAAGACAATAATAATAATAATAATAATTATTATAATTATTATTATTATTATTATTATTATTATCCAGCTAGAACTTTCTTACAAATCTACAACAATGGGCCTGAACCAAAGAACATGAAAGAAATCAGAAACTTTATTCAGTATTAAAGAAGCCAACAAATTCAAAAGAGAATTTCACGTGGATGAAGAAGAGCAAATGAATCATAAAACGGCGGCAAAGAACTTAAAAAGTTTGGCAAAAGAAAATACAATGGACCAAAGGCAGAAACAATTTCAGGATAAACTTTTTTCATGGGCTGTGAATACTCTCCCGGTGCCAAATAAGCTGATGCAGACAAACTCAGTACACATCAGTTGTTATGTTGTCCATGATTAAAAGCTGAAGCTGAAGGTTTTATTCTTGCTGAACAAGACCGATGCTTGTTAATCAGAAATTCCTAAGCAAACACAAAATAACCAGAAACAATTCACCATCTTCTATCAGCGTGTATTAGGATCCACCGAATTTTAAAATAGGCATGGCAGAGTGGGCCAATATCTGCATTAGATAATCTGCATCTTTTACGGGGAGAAAACTGCATGTAACTGGTATGAACACCTTTACGGACATAGGACCTGTAACAATTTTATGCATCTTTACAATACACACGGACAGAAGAATCAAAGCTAATCTCCCAGATATCGTGATCAAAGACAGCAAAAACAGAATGCACTTTCTTATTGCCCTGGCATTTCCTGCAGATTCTAATGTATCTTTGAAGATTCAAAAGACTCCACAAAAAATATATTTTGAAGTGGAATTCCCCAAAATAGTCCCATGAAGACATCAATAATTCTAGTTGTGGTTGGAGCCCGCGGGTTGTTTGGCAAAGGTTCTGATAGACTCATTGAATGGATTAATTGTAGCCGCATCCCTTAAAGAAATACAAAAAAATATTTTCACAAGTTCAGCTCACACTTTACGATGGTTATATCAATGTAAAATGTGTGGGCTCATAAGTTAAAAAATGTTCAGTGAAAATGTCATGAGGATATTTCTGATTTTGAAATGAGTATACGACAGAAATCAAAGAGGAGAATAATAATAATAATAATAATAATAATAATAATAATAATAATAATGATAAACACGTAGATAAGAGCGCGAATTAAGAAAAGAAAGAGAAAAGACACAGTCTTCAACAATGCTTCAATACTGCTTGGAATAGTTCATTTGCTAAGGAAAGTGTTTTGCATTTGTGCCCTGGATAAAATCTAGGATAAGATCATGAAACAACGGCCAAAATGGCTAAGTGTCGGAGATAAAATATTATTATTATTATTATTATTATTATTATTATTTACATTATTCGGACTATTGTCTTCATCCTTGTCGCCATATTTATTACAATGTTTCGGCCGTTGTACGTTCCGGCTTTCTTCGTTACCCTTTATTTCGCTCACTGGGTTAGACTGTTCTAGTGAGCGAAAATAAAGGTTTGAGTTCGACATTCCAACCACCTGAAGAAGGGCGGAGCGTACAACGGCCGAAACGTTGTAATAAATATAGCGACTAAGATGAAGACAATAGTCCGAATAATGTAAATTGTGTACATAATACCTCAACTCAGAAATATAGACAGATATTATTATTATTATTATTATTATTATTATCATCTCGACCTGTACACTATGCATGTACTCAAAATTCATGCAAAAATCAAAGATATTTATAAGTAAATTGTTAATTTTATCAATGTATAAATGCTGGAGTTGTGTGCCTATCACATAAAGTAACGTTATAATATACGTACTCAACAATGGAATAAACGTCATTACCAGTGGGCTAATTTTATAATAGTGCTCACCCTGTACAATGTCCCAGAACAATTTTAAAATTTATTTTTTTACATAGGTTAGTTGTGTTGTGCCTGCACACCAACATTGGGGTACACGAGTCGAAATCCACATTTAGGCCAATAATATCCGAATGTTACTTTCAAGGAAATCTTTAATATTATCATTAGGATTAGATATTACAAGAAATAAGTCTTATTATTTACTCCACCCGCGCTAGTAGGGTACGGCACAAGGTAGGTTTAAATTGGGGTGTCCAAGGAGGTATGCATGAGCCAACGCTCAAAATTGCCCAGTACCCGCAGCCAATATCGCGCTGGTGCTGATATTCCAGCGACCTTCCGTCGTTTATTCCATAAGGGACGTGCTGCCGCGGATTTTGGAATTCACGAGAGCAGGCAACCTACGTTTATTTGTTGTGTTTTATTCTGAAGACAGCAACACAATTGAGAGGTAAATTTCGTTTAAAATTTTATTTCGTCAATACCGAGATCTCAAGCTCATCAGAACGAAGCCCATTTAAATAGTCCCAAAATTAAAAAACATCTAGGCAAGTCAGGCTGCTAAATTTTAGGAACTATGAAAATGGCTTTCCTTCTGATAAGCTGAACAATTGTATAATGGATAATTAAAGTCTTCCTCTCCTTATTATCATCACACACACGCACACACACATACACACACACACGCACACACACACACACAAACATACATATATATATATATATATACATATATATATATATATATTAAATAACATTACCATTGTTCTGTACATATAAGTTAACTCAAAAAAATCATATCGTTAGTCAGGACAACTGTTGAAACGAATCTCAATATTTCAGAATATATTTGTTTTTTTCTTTTTTCGATATCAGATATTTTTTATTTAGTCCATTACTGACATTTTTAATCATTATCGACATTTTTATCTGATTTTTGTAATGGTAAAAACATTTTGTTCCTCGTATTATCAACTTCTCTGAAGCTAATCACAGATTTAAAAAAAAAGCTATAATCAATGCGATTTAAAAAAATATTTGCTTTAACATCACATTTCTTCTGAAGAATAAGACCGTACAACGACCGAAATGTTGCGAGTATGTGTTATGTTAATTTTCCCATGCACGCATGGAATCTATGCAGCTATGAATAGGAGCAGGTACTGCCTTTTAGAGAAGGAAATGTCCAGCAGTCGGCTCTGACAGTCAGCCCGAATATCCTTGCTCTAACACTCTCGTTTATATATGTTTGTATTACTGTTTCTGTTAATATATTTGTTTCACTCAATTGCACTGCTGTGTCTTTATTTCTGGTCTTAACAAGGCCACTGTGACCTCGTTCCCCCTGGTCGCAGCGTCGACTGTGTCGTTCGATCCCGTTCGCGACGCCAGCTGTTCGCTCCTCGCTGCTCCAAGTGTGACTTTCTAACCCTTTGGCTAGATGAATACCAGCCTTGTTGTTCCCAACCCGCTTCCAACGCCTGGTTACCAGGGTAACTACACTGATCTCCGGTCTGTCTACCCACGTTGTGATTATATCTTAGACAGACGGGATCAAACAGGGATTGGGCCGTATGCAAGCTGAGTCCAACGGGGTGATAACACACAAGATAAATAAAACTCACAAGGTCAAAAATATTGAAGAAAAAAGTAACAACTCTTTATATCTAAATGTTCGTTACACAAGATTATTCCTACCTCCCGACCCGTTCTGTGGACCGTGGCACCAAGCTTCTACCATACAACTTTAAGGCTTCGAGTTGCTTGCTCTCTAGAAATTTGCATTTCGGGGTGTGGTTTGGTTTCAACACTGGGCGCTGATCTCTACCTGTCGTTCACGGCTGATTTCTCTCGCCGTCCGTGGCTGTAACTAACTCTCTCTTGGAGAGTCTGAATTATTGTTCACTCATCTCTGCCGTCAGTGCGCGAATTAACTTCTTCTCTTCGGCTTCGGTTGGACGAGCTTATTCACTTCGGCTTGGTTGGGTGAATTTCTTCACTTCGACTTGGGTTGGACGAATTTCTCTTCTTAGGCCAAACGAACCGGCCTTTCTTGCCGCAAAGGGGACTAATGAACAGGGCCCGCCGTCCGCGCTACAACTCCAACTCCAACTTCATCCGCGGCGCAACTGCAACTCATTTCTGTCGGTTGGGGTCCTGCTTTTATTGAGGCAGTCAAAAACTGGGGTGGGTCTGTCGGCGCCAGGGTTTTCTTGATAATTCTAAAGACGTATTATTTCTGATTAGGGATTTTCCATTGTCGGTAACTTACTTTCACTCCTACTTCCTTACTGTGCCTCTGGGGGCGGGCGTATACCCGCTTCCCCTTGTCCTTCGCATGTCAGGGACCGCTCTCGACCAATGGGGTCCTGGTCGGGCATCTTTCCTCCTCCCTCGCACATCATGTGACCGCTCTCGGCCAATGGGGTCCTGGTCGGGTGTCTGTCCTCGTCCCTCATATATCACGTGACCGCCCTCGGCCAATGAGACTCTGGTCGGTATCTTTCCTCCTTCCTTCGTGACGTCTCTAATCGGGCGTGGACAATCCATGTCTTTGTTCTGGGGGAAGAAACACCTTGCTTAAAAAAACAAAATTTAAATTGTCCTTTTCGTACGAAAATCAGGATCCCGGTTTCTTTTACACTTGGTATCTGTCAAAACAGCCTATCGCTAATTGGATACGATCTAAGAAAAGAATTTCTTAGACCTGTCGGCGTTTTCTGAACGCAACAAAATATTTCATTCTCTTCCGGCCGATAATAAAATCTGTATTATCTCAAAAAATTTTCAATCACCTTGGGTGGCTGTACTTTTCAATTCTGGTATCGTCTGGGTTCTTGTATTAATGCTTTGTTTTCATATCCTTAGATACACTTCCCCATCTGTTACCTATCATCTCAATGACAACCTTTTCATTTGTTACTTATCAATATTTCTTTTTTTCATTGTCTCTAAAATTTTATTTCTTCAACCAAATTGATAACAAACCTCCATTTTTCGTGGACACCGAAGTAGGTCAGGTGCTTGACCTGATATTTTTGACATCTGATATGTGCCAGTCGAGCGTGTGTGTTTTCGCTTACGACCTGGTTTCGTATTATTTATTTTTCTCTTTTCTTTCCTTTTTCTCTTCCTTTCTTTCTTTCTCCCAGATCGTCTGAACGCAATTAAAGAATTATTCTCAACCCCGAAATATTTTTTCAGCTCTAAATAATTCTCAAATGGTTAACAAACCGAAAAAACAAATCATATATTTATGAATATCTCTTTTCAGTTTTCTAATTATGCATGGTGCCACACCACAACAACTACGTTACGTTGAGGCTACTAGTTCGAATGAATCAGTGCATAAATTGAGTGTATATCTAATTCGACGGCACTGTCCGCTTCTATACTTACTTGGCTTCTTACGGAATTACTACTAATGCGAACTTATGCTAGACGAAGATAATCAGTAATACATATTATAAAGTTATCTGAACACTTTCTGAAAAAAAACGATGGAGAACTCAAATGCTTAATAAATATATTTTAAGAACAAGGAGGCAAATATAATCTATATATGAAACAAAGAATTTAGTGAAATTAATGATGGAACGTCCACAGAGTAGAGCAAGATATGATTTTATCTCGATCTCAATTGTTACGGTGGTTACAAATCTTTAAAGTCAAGTCTTCTATGTGTCATCCACTCGAACGAACAGAAAGAAACAAATAAATAAATACATTAAAAATATTATGGAGTCAGTGACAACAAAGTCGGACATAGAGGATTTCCACTTCCTGCGCGATATTAACATTCACATTTCGGGTCAATGAAATCAGTTTTGGTTCGCCTCTGACAGTAATCAGAGTGTTCCTCGAGTCGTTTCTTTGTTGCCTGTTCCTTTTACGAGCCGTGCGTCGTGATGTTGGGATGGGTAGTGAATTAGTAGAAGCGAAGAACTGAGCTTTTAATCCGACAGAGTAGAAGTTTTTTTACGCCTGTCACCGAACTACCTATCTAAATCGTGTAATGAAAGCCCTGAAATATAACACCTAACTATACTGTATACAAAGTGCGAGCATTAATTTCTCGCCGTAGTGTATTTTTTATTCTTCGTTAACTTATGAATGTGCATCAAGCTTTTCCCAGTTTTCGGTAGACATCGACTTGAACAAGAATGGAAAAACAAGTTGGGTTAACGACTGGATTCGAACCGATAAAAAGAAAGAGAAGAGATACATTTTTTTCTCATCTGAGTAAGGATATATTTCCCTTGTCATTTACTCAATTAGAAATGAAAAAAGGCTGTTGAAGTGATATTGTTTAATCTTAATTAGGTTTCCAGGTTGGCAAAATAGTTTTGCTAGAAAAACATACGGATGATATTGTCTCGTAAGCGACAACTAGGCATCGGATTTTCTATATTGATTCCAGCTCTAATTACACACACATTTTCCAGTTTGCAAATCTTTACAAATCTTCGAATGTCCTTTGTTAACGACTTACATTCATTTACGTTTTAAATAATTTCTTTCGATCGATTCGAAGAGCAATTTTGCATTTCCCACTGCGCAAAATGTTTAAAATTCTATATATACTCACACCTAAATATAACTATATATTGAGCCCCTTTTAAAATTAAATGTTACGAACTTTGGAATTGTACTTTATTCGTTCTCATCTTACCTGGATATATATATATATATATATATATATATATATATATATATATATATATATATATATATATTAATTGATTTAAAATATTTTTTTTTTTTTTTTTTACACAGTTCTAACCATGTTTTCAAAATGGTAGCTAAAAAGTCAGAATTTAATTTTGTGGAATTAAATTAAAGACATTAATTCGCTTGAGGATGAAATGGAACTAATGTCTTTAATTTACTCACAAAATTAAATTCGTCAGGCTTTTAGCAAATTTTTGAAATATCCTTAATAAAATTTAACATTTTTTAAAAATCCCATAATAATTATTAATGCTCTGTAAATTTACATTGAGCACTATTTTATAAAAATATCTATAAGTTGCTGTTCTTCTTTTATATATATATATATATATATATATATATATATATATATATATATATATATCGTGCGATTATAAGTCGTTGTCTAAATTACTTAAAAATGAAAATAACACTAACATCTCGTATTAACAGATATATTTACGAAAATTACGCAAAAATATCTTGAAATACTACAGAGTAAATTTATTCAATAAAAATCGTCATTGGATTCATCCTCGACCTCCAGACGACTTTGGAATCTTCTGCAACTTTTCTGGTCGGTCACTTTCTTTAAGTTGGACAATGTTGCCATAATCGTTGCATTCAGTTCATATTTGGTGTTACAATGAGTTTTGTTGGTCGCTCACTCAAATGTACCCCACACATAATCAAGGGACTCGCAGAATAGCGAGTTAGGTGACACTTGATGTAAGCCCCCGAGACCCTCACCAACAAATATGGGAGTTCTTTTCTTATTTGAACGATCGGAGTGAGATTTCCGAGCTGCCGTGATTTCGTAATCATGATTAGACATATGCTGAGCTTATCGAACCTACTTCACTGTCCTCAGATTGAGGCCCAAATACCTTGAAACGTTCAGAGCTCCGGGTGCTAATTCCAAGCAGAACAACATCACGTTTTCAAAATTTCTGTCGGAGTAAATTGCGTCATAACGAGCCTACGATACTGAGCAGTCGACAAAATAACAAAAAAAAAAAAAAAAAAACAGGCATCCGCGAAATTAAAAATCTAAAATGGCGACAATTTAACCATCGCAAACGTTGCACGCGCGCACGCGCGCGCACAAACACACACACACACCGACAGACAGCCACCACCACATATGATTTGATTATAATAGTGAAGGTTTTGTGCAGAAACATCCACACTTTTTAAAGGGCCGAATACAGAGACCTGGTGCACTACGTGCCACAAGGTCCCCAAACGACCCTCCGCAGGTTCTGAATTCAAAGTCGTACCTCTCCTATACCAGTTGCTATCCAAGGCTATAGAACCCAATCTGTACTGGTATTTGCCCATAGCCGGAAGGTGAAGAAAGGAAGGTTATTAGCACGTATGGATTCGACAGTAATATATATATATATATATATATATATATATATATATATATATATATATATATATAGATAGATAGATAGATAGATAGATAGATAGATAGATAGATAGATAGATAGATAGATAGATATGCTGAGATAGAGAGAGAGGTAAGGATTCTTTATCAGGATTCCAACAGTCATTTGCAGTTGTTGAAGCAATATATATATATATATATATATATATATATATATATATATATATATATATATATATATATATATATATATATATCATACTCAGAATCATACAGGTTTATGCATACATATCCTCGTTTACTTGGATTCTATATATTCTTATTTGCTGTGAGCCTCGTTGTTGACTACTCTATTTATTAAAGCTTTCGTCAAGTTACTTCCTAAGTTCTGTCTCTTATTACAAAAAAACAAGTGTAATTTGAGTTTATATATATATATATATATATATATATATATATATATATATATATATATATATATATATATTAAAAATGGATTAAAATTGGCGACAATTATTTTAAAAACATTTTTATGTTTATACATTCTTTTTGTAGGTACTTAAATATTTGTATTTATAAAAAAATTATAAAAATTTTGTGTATATAATATATTATATATATATATATAATATATATATATATATATATATATATATATATATCGGGTGTGCTGTATATTTTTATAACATAAAAAAACAATTTACACAAAAAATTAAATAGCAATGTTCATATGATTAATGGCGAAATCACTTCGCCATCAAGAATTAACATACTACCAATTCCTTGAACAATAAGATCTTCATATTCGAGTTGTCAATACTTTTGACAATTTCAAATTGTCATCTTCAGGGTGTAATTTTCCCATACATAGGGAAAAACTCAGACGAAATTTGTGTGGACCGAAAGATGTTTTTTTATGTTATTTATTGACAGTTGATTGTAATTTTGGAGTCTGCGTCTTCCCGTTCAAATCGATCAAATAAGAATTTTCTTTGAAGGTTGAAAAGTTTCAAATCAATGAATGTTTCTTGTTATATGTATTTATCTGTTAAAGTGAAATGGATTTGTCTAACCCAATTGGTAGAATAAAAATGTCTTAGTAGTTTTCCACAGAATTTAAGATTCGGATTATGACTGTTCTGCGGATCTGATGTCATAAATATATTAGAGTTGTGTAGATTATATTTTATATCATAAAGAAACAATTTATACAAAGAATTAAATAGCAATTTTAATGCGATTACTGCGGAAATCACTTTGCTTAAAAGGATTAATGAGACATTAACTTACTATCAAGTCCTTGAATAAAAATATCCTTATATTCGACTACACAAAGTCTGTTTTATATATATATATATATATATATATATATATATATATATATATATATATATATATATATATATATATATATATAGGCCAGAACCTACCGTCATAACATTGAAGCCCCCAATTATTACTAAAATAATGTTTCCTGAGCACTTTACGTTTTTGTTGTCATTTTTAATGATTTTCTATTTAATAAAATTTGAGGTGCTTGTGATGTTTCGATTTTAATATATTCAATCTTCTCAGTAATTTGATATATATATGATATTAATAGAATAAATTCATCCATTATTGATATGCCAGTACCAAGGTAACGGACACATCACGTTGAAACACCGGTTTCCTTACGTTCCTCGAAGTTAAGCAACGTTGAGCATGATCAATACCGCTTGGGAATACATTGTGCTGTAAGCGTGGATGTTCGAACTGTTTAATTGATAATGGCTTGGAATTTGGAAAACGGACAGCCGAGTTCTAATTTCGTTTGGCTTCGTTATATTCAATTACGCGCAAATATGCTTTGGAAAGGTAGGAATTCACCTCTCTTCCCCCTGATATTGGTTAACTAATAAGACTTACATCAATAAAAAATATTATTATCACCTAAAAAGTAATTAAAATACTTAGATTTCGCTATTAAATAACCCGCTAAACAAAAACAACTAACCAACCATAATACAAGGTCTAATTATAGCTAAATATGATAGGAATATTTTCTTGTTCAAATCTGCAAAGTTTTGGCATTTACCTGGCTTCGAATCCTGACTGTTCAGAAATATCATCTCTATACAACAGCTTTCTCAAATCAATGATTAAAAATGGCTTCCAGCGGATGATATATGTGTGCCTTTGAAGAAGAGAAAACTTATTGGGACATCCTAGATTGGAGCTACAGAATCACAAAGACGTTAGCCAAAAGTTGCATCATTTGCATTCTTCTTTGAGAGATTCCCTACTGAAACTTGTTGCTCTGTCGAAGGAGCATAGTGAATGATTTCTTCATGACATTAAATGGAGAAGCGATATCAAGGAATGTGGGATAAAGTGATAATGGGTGACTATTGAACTTATTTCAAGAAAGGGGGGCAAGCGATAAATATCAAGGACGGTGAAATGTTCACGTTTGTGCTTTTTGATATCCGTGGTATAAATAGACAGCCTAGTAATTATGCTTGATTTAGGCTGTATTTACTCGTTATAAAATATCACGTTTTGCTGAGTATCCCCACAAAATATAATCATATTTTAAGCACCTTTGAATATTTAAAAACTTGCATTTAACTTCTTTTAATATTTAAGTTAAACTGTTAATTTTCTTTTGTCAGTCGATAAACATTAATATTTCTTAATTTTAACCCGCAATCTTGACATGACGAACCCTGCATTTATTGTCATTGAACAAGTACATTTTTTGGGACACCCTGTAACTTTTTTATATTATCTCATTATACAGGGCGTCCATAAATTTAGTGTGCACTTTAAAAAATTCATAACTTTATTCGTATTTGTGATAGAAATAATTTGTAAAGAGGATTAGAAAGAAGGAAATCTATATGTTTTAAGGTTTTACTCAAATTATTTTATTTATTGTTAATAAATGTTTCTCAAAACAGTGGTTTTAAATTTTCCTTCTATGTTTTGATCGACAATGTTCGTTTATATATTTCGTATAAGTTTCGTTGAAATTGGTCTGTTATTTTTCGACATATGTAAGAAAAACCAATGTGTTAAATACTTTTGCTACCCACTGTATGTATATATATATATATATATATATATATATATATATATATATATATAACACCCTGTGAATATATATATATATATATATATATATATATATATATATATATATAGTCAGATATTATCACATATAGCACGGTCAAGTTTTTTATACATATTCTTCGTCGTATGGAAAAAATAATGGGATTTTCGTATGAAAAATGTTAATCTTTGTAGAGAAACAAAAACGTAGCAGAAAACAGAACATCCATAAAATTTTGTTATCTAATATAATGTCTTTTTTAAATATTTAATTCCATTTAAGAGTAACCAATTGAATTCGGATATGAATTATTAACTTTAAAGTATTTTATCCTTTCATCATTAGGCCATTCAAATTGTAAATTTACATACTAGTAATGAAAAGTGATCTTCTGGGTCATTGCCTTTGAATCGGGACTTGTTTGAATCTTTCAAAAACGAGATGCGGATCCCTTTCACGATGATATCGCTTTCTAATGAAATGTTATTAAGCTTTTCAAATGGAAAGCGACGAGTGAAAATGATTAAATTGATTAAATATTTGTAGAAAGTCTTTTCTAATCATTCTTTTACAACTTGAAAAATATGTTTGAACTAGAAGCATCTCTCATAAAAATGCAAGAGGCAACAGACCTTATCTGAATAGCAAGCCGTACAGACAGTGCCCAAATGTCTGGACAGTGTCCAAGAACTAAGTAAATGCCTTTTTGAAATGATATCGACAACAATGACTTTCACACAACAAAGAACAGAAAGTGTCATAACAGGGAAACAGTGCTGCCTTCAAAATGATTCAAATATTATCCGAAAGTGATCCAGAACATAAATGCTATACACACTTTCCCCGCATTCTCAATCATCTGATAACAAAGATATCTGGCTGCGTACTTTTACTAAAATATTTTTATTATATTGTTGTGTGGAAAACTATTAATCCTTTAATACGTTTAATAATCTGACTAGACGTTTATACGGGTACATTTGAACCACCATGGAATTCCACCAAACTCTACAGATGTTATATTCCGAGGTAATAGGAATATATACTTGAAAAACAAAGTGGATAAAATACGTAAAGGTTCATTAAAAAAAAAAACAGTACAATAAGAATAAATGTAACAGTTATACACAAGGTCGTCGCAAGTCAATCCAGTAGTGAGGGCTAATATTGGAAGGTCGGTAGCATAAGTGTGAGTCGTATTCAACAGATTCCAGCTAGAAATATTTACCAACCTCCCCACGAGGTAGGATGAGGGACAAGGACGAATTTAATGTGGGGTTCCCGAGCCCGTAGGCTCGGCCAAAAAATGCCCGTAGACCCCGCATAAACGGGATCGGGTCTCTCTACCTACCCGAACGAGACTCTGCCCTTTGGCATAGTGTAATCCGGGCTCCTCTCTGCCTGAAGGCATAGACTTCGACGAGCACAGCCGAAAAAAGTTTTTAGCTAGAGTATTTATCAACTGCCCCACGCAGTGACATGTGGCACAATGCCGAATTTAATGTGGGGTCACCTAGCCCGTAGGCTTGACCAAAAAATAATCGTGGACCCCGCATAAACGGGATCGAGTCTGTCTGCCTTACCGGACGAGACTCTGCCCTTCGGCACAGCCTCGTCCGGGTTCTTCTAAAAAAAAAGATTTCAGCTATACTCTGCAGTCCATTGACTTACAGATACTTATAGGTATCTGAGAATTAAGACTATATCACCCTTTCAGCAAATTTGTATACAGAAGCACTTACAGACGAATAATTATAGTCAATCAGTTCAATCGCCATACGCGATGCAAGCTTGGGTGATTATTGATCATGTTTCTTTTGATACATAACTGACTAGATAGGTACACCTCGACGTGAGATAAAATCACCATAACTTACTAGATAGATATTTTCCTGCGGTAGTTTACCGTTTCTTTCTACTATTGAGCCCATAATTGGAGGAGAAAGAGATGGAATCATACCTTTTCAAAGATTATTTTTCCTCATAAGTGAAAGTAACAAACGTGACTGGAATTCGAACTCGTGTCTTTCACTTCACGTTTCGTTGTCTAAAAACTTTAGTCGTTTAACAAAAAATTTGAATATGCCGAACAGATTAACCGAATTTCTAAATTTACTAATATCCAAGAAGGAAAAAATTTGGAATAAATTAATAAAAGAACATT
The DNA here is from genome assembly GCA_903632075.3 of Acanthosepion pharaonis. Lineage (NCBI taxonomy): Eukaryota > Metazoa > Mollusca > Cephalopoda > Sepiida > Sepiidae > Acanthosepion > Acanthosepion pharaonis. Next base: position 222,965 of record CAHIKZ030001333.1, on the reverse strand, counting down.
GCTTCACACACACACACACACATACACACACACACACACACACACACACACACACACACACACACACACACACACACACACATAAACACACACACACACATAAACACACCCAGCCACACATGTACATACATAAAAATCTAAAATGACATCAAATGTTTAAAATAACCAAAACATCAAATACTCGAGGCTCTTTACATCAAATTGAGGAGGCACGGTGGAGTAATGGATAGCGCCTTGGATTGAGGAATCGGAGAGCCGAGTTCGAATTCCAGTCGAATCCATTACATTCACTTACTTGGGAAAGGTATGAATCCTTTTCTCTCTCCAGCTATGGGTAAATAGCAGGACAGACTGGGTTCTATAGCCTTGGATAGCAACTGGTCTAGGAGAAGGAAAACTCTGAATTCAAACCTGCTCTTAGAGGAGGGTGAATGGAGTCTCTCTGAGCCTTGGTTGGCAATCCATTTAGTGATGGTGTCACGATAAAAAACACCCTTGATAGCCCTAGCGAAGCATCAAGAATTCAGCTAGTTGACAAGATTATGAACTACACCAAAGTTCAATCTCGGCTGAGGCCGCAAGATGAAGATGAGATGATTGCATCAAAATCAACCAAAACTCAATAAAATTTATTACTAATATAGCAACAACGCATTAATGTGCATTTAACAAACACTTAATGCCATTTGACATTTCGGTCAGCTCCCTTATAGTGAAACATTTGTCTTGCAAAAAATGTGATAACTACAACGAATAAATTTGAAATTGTAAAATGATTATAACAAAACTAATTCACACGTGTTTTAAAAGTCGCCATCACACCGAAACTTGCCATTATAATTTGACATAACGATAACGGAAAAGATCGAAAGTACTTTGGTTAGATGAAAACTACGGCACCTCCCTTGATGAATTTCATCTGAACATCAAGAAACTGATCAGAGAACTGGAAAGAATCAGTACAAAAATAAATAGATAAAATATGTCTGTATTATTTAATGAAACATGTCTGACTGAAGATATGCTGTCTAAATATAATACCTATATATATATATGAAATGGAAACGAATCGAATATAAATCCCGGCGATCGTAATATTAATTTAAATGGTAGCTCTATACGATACAATGGTAGGGTAATATTCTTTATTTTAGGTTATTACATCAAACATGTGAATAACGCCACACAAATGCAATCATGTTTCGATGTGTATTAACACATTATCATTAGGTGTAAGTAAATGACTGGTTAGTAGACAATTTATTGAGATTCTCAATAAATTGTCATATATGCATGTGTGTGTGTTGTGTACTCTGTGTGTGTGTGTGTGTGTGTGTGTGTGTGTGTGTGTGTGTGTGTGTGTGTGTGTGTGCTGATAAAGTGTCGTTGCCGACACTGGTTTCTGAAAACAGATCATCAGTGAGCAAACACGCGATTCTCTATACTATTCTATATACTGATATCTCTTCGGATTACTATTCGGCGGTTACTGTTCGAACGAGTATTACTAGTGCGAGTCTTAGTCGAAGCAGTTACTACAAGTATCTACGATTTCAAAGTCTCGACTGCAACGATCATTACAAATGTGATAACAATCATTCGTTGACATCACAAAAGTGACAACGCGAAGGCATCTGACACCACAAAAGTATGTATGTATGTATGTATGTATTTATGTATAACGTGATCAAAATTTCGTGGATTTTTAACGGTGTATACAGAGCGAATCTTTGAAGTGATCAATTCTAAGGCATACGCAATTTATGTGGCTAATTTTACCTTGTATCTTTAAACAGATAATTTATCCGCAATTTGAAATCATAACAGATGTAAGTTGAATATTTGGGCCCCAAAATTATCAATAGATCCTTCCACAGACCATATAGAAATTCATACAATTCTAAAATCTACCTCCATCCGTCTACTTTTGGTTTCAATATATATCCTGGAAATTCCACCTTCCAGACGCTGCTCTGTGACATAGCCTCGTCTGGGTCGCTCTCTACACAGAGGCAGAAAGTTTGACAAGCACCCTTCCGAAGTAATTCTGATAGTGATCACTGTAGAATAGTGATGATATTCACTAAACACCCCATGCGGTCGGATGTGGCACAAGGCCGTGTTTATTGTGGGATATCCGAGCACGTAGTCTCGGGCAAAAATCCCCCGTCGACCCCGTAAAAAACGGGGTCGGGTAGTTGTCTACCACCCCAGACGAGACTCTGCCCTTTGGAATAGCCTCGTCTGGGTTCCTCTCTACAATAAAGGCAAAGATCATCGATAAGCACAACTCCGAAGTAATTCCATGAGTGATCAAGGAAAGGGAGAAATATTCAATCACCCCCACACACACACAAACAAATTGGGTGTCATGTGGCACAAAGGCCTTTTAACGTGGGCAATTCCCAAGCCATTAGGGTTTGAATAAATGCTAAAAAATATTTATTTGAACCCGTATAAACGGGTTCAGGGGCCGAGATTACCTCCCGAAGGAGACTCCGCCCTTCGGCGTAGCCTCTTTCGGGTTCCTCCCGCCCGTAGGAATAGAGTTTAACCGAACAGTCGGTTCAGTGTAGAAGGGTGATCATTTAGACGTCACGCTACAACCTATTTATGCTTTTCCTCTATGGTCACGTGATCCACTTGATTCAATAATGGGATCGCCTGTATTTGCTCTCTGGCGATCTATGGCCAAACTCAAGTGTCGGCAGCGACAATTTATTCATAAATAACACTTTTATTGGTGATAATGGTGTGTGTATTTGCTGTTGGTGATGGTGTAATTCCTCTATTAGTTGTATTGTAATTCTTTGTGACGTGGGAATGGGGGAGTATTATCTGAATTCAATGGCAGTGATGTTTGTATTTATATTCATTCTGATGTTGTTTGTTTTTCTTCGCGTGGTGATGTTAGTCTTTGTATTCGATAGTGTTGATGGTGTTTCTGTTTTTTTGTTTTTTTTTTTTTTGTGGTGTTAGCATTTTCATTAGCGTGTAGTGGTATCTCTGTTTGTATCTGGTCAATATCTTAGGCGCATTGGAGTAACTTTTTGCCTTCCAAAAGTTAAGCAAAATATTAAGAAGCGAGAAAATTTCGAGTACTTGATTGTTATGTAATACCGGCCCTCCAATATGACAGTGAATGCTGGCAAATCACCTCAGATGAAAAAAACACTTGAGGCAACAAAAATATGGTTGTAAAGAAGAATAGTGAGAATACCATGGACTGAACATGTGAGTAGGTAGGAAGTTTCAGTGAATATAGAAAAAAATGACCATTTTCATGGTAACTGCTTTGATGAGCTGCTTTCGCTTGTTTTAAGCGTTCTACTATGCTGGCATCTCGCTCGCACCTCTTCACTGTTGAAACTGTTAAATGTAGCCGTCTCTTCTACCCCAATAGCTTCATGTCTCGCACTTCTCGCCTGTGGAACTCCATCTCTTTTTCCTGTTTCGCTAATAACTATAATCTCCAGCTATTCAAATGTAATGTCAATCGACGTCTTCAATGCCTTCATCTATCCCCTATCTTTCTTTTCATCCTTTCCTCTATCACTCCTATTTGCTCTAGCTCCAACTCTCTGTAACCCCTTGCGTGCTAGTGGCTTCCTGCCTAGCTTGGGGTGAAACGCTTAAAAAAATTCTATTTATGATCAGAAAGACTCAACTAAAATTTCTAAAACTAAGTAAAGTATTAAGAAACAAGAAAATCTGGTTAGAAACAAAGAAAAAAGGGCTGAACTGAATCCCTATTTTCTCACAGATGAAGAAGAAACTTGAGGTAACAAAGTTGTAATCTACAGAAGGATGCTGAGAATGTGCGACACAACGAAGTTTTAGAGAAAATTGAAGCACAAATGGCAAATGAAATAGAGAGTTTAAATTTGGTATCTGTCTGTATTTCTTAGATGAGGTATTATGTACATTATTTACATTATTCGGACTATTATGCTCATCTTTGTCGCCATATTTATTACAACGTTTCGGCCTTTCAGTATCTGTCTATATTTCTGAGATGAGGTATTATGTATATTATTTACATTATTCGGACTATTGTCCGGGTATTGTCCGGGTAGTGCCATGTTTAATGGATGTCAGTTATCAGTTATTTCCTGTTAATTTTCCCTCTGAAAGTTCTCCACTGCCTTAACCGGGTATTGAACTCACACTCTTTGGGTCTGTTACTGGATCTAACCAACGCCTTCATTCACTGTGCCATGTCTCCTTGAAACGTTGTAATAAATATGGCGAAAAAGATAAGGACAATAGTCCGAATAATGTAAATAATGTCATCTCAGAAATATAGACAGATAATGAAAGACCGAAACGTTGTAATAAATATGGCGACAAAGATGAGGACAATACTCCGAATAATGTAAATAATGTAGAGTTTAAATTTGTAAGGCACATAATTAGGAAAGAAAACACACAGGATATATTGAACATCAAAGGGTCATAGGAAAACAGCGCTTAACCTACCTTACGAGAATGTGTAAATGGTTGGCAGAACAGGGATTTGGAGAGATAACGAACGCACAATTTACTAAGAGAAACAAAGGACAGGAAATTGTGGAGAGTTGTGATCGCCAACATCCTGAAGGAAGAAAAGAACGTATAAACATGGCTGCTGTATAAAACTTATACGTATTCTGAACGTGACTTATACGAAAAAAGATATAATGCTGATACAACTACCACTTAATGTCAAAACTATCTTCAATACAACTTGAAACGAGACACTTCACCTCCCAAATATCTTACGGCAAAAATTCAAATAAGTAGATTAATTTAATTATTAACCAATCACTGACGTGTAATAATGTTGGCAATGGACACCTGTTTTAGACCCATCTTCGCTTCTGTATTTAACGCAAAAAGCCAAAATAATTAAAAAAAAAGCAAGAGCCCAATATGCGATTTACAAATTATAGATACAAACATCAAAGTACAAAACAAATTAAATACTTAGGAAGCGTTTAAATAGAGGGGGGGAAATACGATACGGATATCCGAAGGCGGATTGAGATAGCGAAAGATGTCTTCCTAAAACTAAGTAAAGTATTAAGAAACAAGAAAATCTCGTTAGAAACAAAGAGGGCTGAACTGAATACTGGACAATTTCCCCCACAGACGAAGAAGAAACTTGAGGGAACAAAGTTGTTATTCTACAGAAGGATGCTGAGAATGTGAGAAACAACGAAGGTTTAGAGAAAATGGAAACAAAAATACCACTTATACTTAGAGTCAGAAATAGTTTAAATTTGTAGGGCACATAATTAGGAAAGAAAACACACAGGATATATTGAAGATGAAAGGGTCATAAGAAAAAAGCGCATAACCTTCCTTACGAGCTTATGTAAATGGTTGGAAGAACAGGGATTAGGAGAGATAACGAAGGCACAAACATTGCTGAAAGCTACAAAGGTGTAAAAAAAACATGATCGCAAGTAGAATATGATTTTGTTTGTATTTATTGATTGTATTTTTTTATTTTTCTAGCGTTGATGATGTTAGTCTTTTTAATTGTTTGTTGTCGATCGTAATGGTTGTTTTTTTAAATTTTATTTGTGACTGGTGATTTTGGCGGCGATGTTGTTATTTCTATTTAAGTGGAGACAGAAATAAACAGCAAAACAGTCCCATAACGAATGAAAAATATGGTAGCATTCACGCATTCCTCTGGCCAATAAATTAACCTTTTAAAAATAAATATCTAACACTTTTCAACCAATGAGTCGCGTTCCCGCCTAAAAAAATGCCTACTTATCCATTTGAAGAGTATCTAAGTCAATTTTCTAAACCAGACGAGCATTGAAGAGAAGGAGAGGCAACAGATTCACATGGAGCCTTAAAGCAGATTCCCTTACTCAATCAACTATCTTCCTCACCAAACTACGTGACACTTACATATTCCTCCTCACGTTCTCGTACTGGGTAAGACGTTAAACTACATCCGCGTCCTGGGTAAGACGATTAACTACGTCCAGCAGCAAGGCCTCTGAGCAGGAAGTTTTGAGTAGTGTGGAACCACCTCTTAATTGCTGGTGTTCCCAGTTCCACCCTGATCCGGGGTGGTAGAACCTATTAGGGCCCCGGCTATGGGAAAATACTTAACTATTACCAGCAATACGTTTTTGAATAAAATTATTAGTAGCAATACAATTATAAAGGAAATATTACCAGAAACAGATTTTTGACAAAACAAAATATTACCAACAATAAAAAACTTTGTTAGCATTAAATAACCTATTGAGATTTATATGCGGTAAAACAAAATAAACTAAACCAAAGAATACATATTCTATTCATACGAATCTACCCTAAAAATGTTGTCTGCATTAAATAACCCATTGAGATTGATATGCCATAAAACAAAATAAACCAAACCAGTCTAAACCAAAGAATGCATATTCTATTCATACAAATCTAGCCTAAAAATATTGTCGGCATTAAATAACCCAATGAGGTTGATATGCCGTAAAACAAAATAAGCCAAACCAATCTAAACCAAAGAATACATATTCTATTCATACGAATCTACCCTAAAAATCGTGTCGGCATTAAATAACCCAATGAGGTTGATATGCCGTAAAACAAAATAAAACCAAAATATCTAAACCAAAGAATACATATTCTATTCATGATAGAATCTACCCTAAAAATCTTTTTAAATTGATATTTATGAGGTTGATATGCCATAAAACAAAAATTCAAAAGCCAAAACAATCTAAACCAAAGTTACATATTCTATTCAACTCCTCTACCCGGAAATTTTGTCGGTATTAAATAACCCATTGAGGTGTTGATATGCCTTAAATTAAATAAACCAATTAAACCAATCCTCTCTTTCTCCCTGGACTCTTTTTTTCTGACACATAGAAGAGGAGAAATAAAATTTCTTTTTCATCAAAGACTGATTTAGTTGTAAAAACACGGAAAAATAGTTTATAGTTAAACAACTTTGTTAGCTTTTTTATGTTGGTGTTGTGGTGCTTGTATTTTTTGTTCATTCACATGACGTCCATCTTTTAATGAGTTTTGTATTTATATTTACTGATAAACCTGTTAGCATTTATTCGTGTCTTGTGAATTTGTATTTAATTTCTGTGGCGTTTGTAATTGGATACAGCGAAGGTTGTGTTTCTGGATGTATTTGCTGATGATGTTGCATACATTTCGTCTTTTTTCTGGTGGCGGTCACTGTATTCGCATTTGATGATGGTAGTGCTTGGATTTGTAGATGGTGATAACTGTGTTGTCTGGCAATTGTACTTTTCGTTCTTATATTTGCTGAGCTTTGCGTTGGCAACTAAGGACATTTTATGATTTTAGTGGTGGTGCTACTTTCATAAGTACTAACAACAACAAATTACAAAAATAACACGTGGTTCTAACTAAATACCAATACTGCACGAAAATCTAGTCAAGTCCCCTGCAATTTACTCATCCTCCTTCCAAATCGAAATGAGGAGAATAGCCATTTCTATACAAGAAACCTTAGGCATTCATAAGCCGAACAGTTAACATTAGTGTCGTTTGTAATTTATAGACTATTTTAATTAAATTTGTTTCAGGAAAGTAGACATTAGTCTAGTAAATGTTATAGCTATCTCTAGTAATGAGGATTTGTTTCCGGAAAGTATAAATTAGTACAGTAATGATGTTTTGTTTCCGGAAAGTAGACATTAGTATAGTAAATGTTATATCTCTTTGTAGAAATGATGATTTGTTTTCGGAAAGTAGACATTAGTACAGTAATGATGTTTTGTTTCCGGAAAGCAGACATTAGTACAGTAATGGTGTTTTTATTTCCGGAAAGTAGATATTAGTATAGTAAATGTTATAGCTCTTTCTAGTAATGATAATAATTCCTAACCATTTTTTTAAGGTAATGTATAAAGTCAACATCTTGATTATTTAATTACTTTTCTTTCCTTACATGTGCTACAAATCGTTGTTGTTTCTACTATTAGAAGTCTTTAAGTGATATAGTTTTGTTATTTGGTAATTTTTTTTTGTCTGCGATGATTTATCGCCAGTAAAAAGATCAAGTGTTGTAATTCTTAAGACCTATAGGATGCCATTCTTTCAATCCGGTTTTAACCATTGTTCTGAGAAGAAGAAAAAAAAACATTGTATATACAGATAATAGATTAAATTTCTCTAAATATGATGGACGTCATTCACGTCATTCATGGAAATGTCTAGATCGGACCAGGTTATTTAAGAACATTAGTTCTCAATTTTAATATTTTGGTTTTTAAAATCCTCCTAAGCATATTTAAATGTGAATTTACGTGACGTTAAAAAATAAAATATACAACAGATGTTACGATGATACACTAAATTACTTCTACTGGTGATCTTTATTTTGATTGGAAAAATCATACTATTTCGATGGTTTTTCCCTTCTCATCTACTACAGATATTTGTCAAAATGCGCCGTATACTATATATAATATCAACCCTCACGTCTTCCATATTTTGTTCATCTCTTGAGTAAGGTCTTGATAATCCTTTGCTCTTTCATGTTTCTCCAACTGGAAGCCTCATTTCCAACTGGAAGCCTCATTTCCAACAGTTAATTTTCCAGGAATTACATCACGGTGAAATACAGATTCCCGTAAGAACATTGTAGTTAAGCAACGTCGAGCCCGGTCAGTATCAAGATGGATGGCCGCTTATCAGTAACAGGTGCTGTAAACTTGAACGTGCGTGAGCTGTAATGGATAATGGCTCTGAATTGTTAATCGGAGAGCTGAGTTCCAATTTCGGTTGGGTTCATTTTATTCACTTCCGCGCAGATAAACACGTGAATGGTGTGAATCCGTATCTTCTCCCCAAAATATGGGTCAATTAGTAAGACTTACATTATTAAGCGGTTATTATCGCTTAAAGACTTCCTTAAAATCTAAAATTATTTTCAGGCTTTAAATAACCTGCAAACGTTTGAAAACGAATCAATCAAAATCAGACAGGTTTTCCAATCCTTGGTACGTCGGTGATGTTGTTTAGCTACGTTAACTTTAAATAAATCAAGTAAATAAAAAATTGTTAAAATACTGCTATTTTTCCGTCTTTGTGAAAAGGATGTTAAAGTTTAGGATATACACGATAATCTTGACAAACTAGAGAATTCGAAAAATCGAGAAGTCCACCATAAGGATTCTTTTATAATACCCTGGTAAAGGAAAAAAAACTGTAAGGTAAATTTTGAAGACATAAAAATGTCATTGGGAACAGTATTCTCCAACTCGAATGAAGTAATTAGATTAGCCCGTTTGTAACTTGTATTTTCAACCAGTTCCTTCAAGGAAATCTTATTTAATACTGAATAAATGCAAAAGCGAAAAGAAAGAAAACAGAGAGCATAATCTGCATTCGATGTTATTTTACAACGATAGGAAAACTAATGCGCTTAAGAATGTCTACCAAACTGTTTTCGGTCATTTGCGCATGTGCAAGTGAGGATACAAGCGCTAATTCTATAACACTCATATCAAAACAAGCAGAAATATATGTAATATTTTTTACGACTACTAAAAATGTAGAGATGGGGCAAAATAAATACGTAGTGAGATGCACATATGTGAAACGGGGTAGTTAAGATAATAAATTAAGGATTAAAAGAAATGAAATCGGAAAATTACATAGATGGGGTATATAAATCAAGCGGTACCCGTTTAATCTACTCATTGTGAACAATCCAAATATGTTTCGAATTCAAATGTAAATGTATGTGAAGTGTATATCGTTCCTGTTGAAAATAAGTTTTCACATTTTCATTATACTCTATGTGCCGTGTTGTTTCAGGATACGGGCAATCATGGGCCTCCACAACATCTCATCACTTCAGTATCTTTCTATATTCTCAGAAGTTAGTTAAAGAGTCTTTCTTTTTCTATTTTGATTTTTATATATCCTTTGAATGTAAAATTCACCCCCCCCCGCTCCATGTCATGGCCCAAAACATTTCAGATGTCTTCTGATTCAAGGTTCTTTTGTTTTCATTTTCCTGTGACATCGTCGTCGTTTACGCATTCTCAGCATCCTTCTGTAGAACAACGTCTGTTACCTCCGGTCTCTCATTCATCTGTGAGGGACGTCCTGGGTATGACGACAAACTAAATCCGACAGCAAGGCTTCTGACCAGGAGGTTGTGTTGAGCGTAGAACAACCTCTTAATTCCTCCATCTTCCATTTTTATTCTGACCCAGAGTAGTAGCACCTGTTATTGTCCCATCTAGGGGCAAATATTTAACCCCGAAACTGGATTCAAAACACTATGAATGTATAATAAAACAATATAATAGTAAAAAAATTCGATAATATACAGACTGTCCATAAAGTTCGTGTGCACTTTAAAAAATTATAGCTTTATTTGTATTTGCGATAGAAATAATCTGTCAAAAAATGTTATAAAGTTTAATGTACTTAGTTTTAGGTATAGCTAAAATAACTATTGTGATTTCAGGCATCATTATAAATCAGTTGGCAAATGTTTTCCGTGAAATGCAAAATCGTATTACCCTTTTTAGTGCTAATGATGGAGGACATGTGGAAACTTAAATAAAATTTCAATAAAACCTTAAAAAATATAGATTTACATCATTCTAATCCTTTTTACAAATTATTTCTATCGCAAATACAAATAAAGTTACAATTTTTTTAAAGTACACGCGAACTTTATGGACACGCTGTATTTTAATAGGAAAACACATTCCGGTAATAGATTTTAATAATAGAAAAACAAACCTCGTAATAAAATTAAATTTTGTCATTAAATGACCCATAACGAATTGACATGCCGGTAAATAAAACAAACCAAATCAAATCATTTGTCCAGTGTTCACTGCTATAAAGGAAGATTGATATTACTTAGCAGTTCAGCACTCTTGTCTGTTTCTTACTCAGCTGAAACCGTTTGATTTATTCACTGGAAATATTTGCATGCATCTAACAAATGAAAGAACTGCAATGTTTAAGATGGTTTCGAAGAGATATCAACGTACGATACGCGCGTAAACATACAAGTATATTCATGATCGACTGACATGAGGTGGAAAGATTATATTGAATCAGTTGTCGCAAGACCTCGGGGTACTCTTCTCATACTGTACTGTCCGCTGTCAGAATATATCAGCGTATTGCAAGCAACGCTGATTCGTGTGAAATGACAAATTTTTAATGCTACAGCATCAGTCATAATCTGTCCTCCGCCATGTTACAGTTTTTGTCGTGTTTACCGGCCGGCACGTGGCAAAACATTTAGCGGTAAAAAAATTAAAAAAACATTCTGATATTAACAAACAATTTTATGATCAGAAATTGCTACACATTTCCGTCTTGTTTGTTTGTTTGTTTATAGATAGGACAAACGCTAATTTATCACAAGATTACCATTACTTTTAAGCCTTTTCCTATGGACGGTAAGTCTAAGAATAATAGCAACTTCTTTTGTCTACGTTTTTTTTTTCTTTTAACCCTAGAATACGAACCATCAATTAAAGTTACACCACTAATAACCATGGATATATCATACCAGATTTTGAAAATATCAAAACAAATATTAAATATAAATCTTTATTTGAAATATTTTACATGTACTTTGAGTTAACATTAATAAGATTTGAAAAATATATTACTTAGGTAAGAAAATCAGGTACTGAAATTTTCATTAAAAATAGGAAAATGTGCGCTGGGTACTATATACTTATAGTTAGTGTTCTAGGGTTAAGACAGTTTCTCCATTTTTAACTCACCTTTGTTATCCGGCGATAGGCAGCTGCGTATTTCTGTTGTCTAGGGAAATAACAGGACTGTTTGACGCGTGTTTCCAGAAAACTGTAGGTGTTCACCTTTCCACTTCAGACGCAGGAATTGTCACGTAGGCCATTTCTTTCGATAAGGTAGAATCACTTAACAAACTAGATGTTCTCAACTGGCTAGCCCAGGCTGCTAGATAAACACATACATGCACTCTTTCATATATATATATATATATATATATATATATATATATATATATATATATATATAGTTTTAGTCTTATAAAAGCAATATATCAGGGAGGCAAGTAAGCTAACTCCTGCGGACGTCCATTGATTGGACCTTCGTCTTTAAATTTTGAAGTCCCTATGTCTTTGCATATACTCAAGATTGAAGCTCTCCTCGCTGACGTTTGATCTGGATTTTCTTTTCCTCACTGCAGTCTTCGCTCTTTTGATTGTATTCTCGTTCGCTGTTGGTGGAGATTTCTTTTTGCGAGGCATACTGCTGCTGTATGCGATAGGCAACGATAAGCTACAGAAGAACTCAAAATTGATCGCTACATTTAAACACTGCATTAATATTTAAGCTTATCTTTTAAAAGTTCAACGATAATTCTTCTGTAGCCACTTAATTTAAAGACAATGTGTTATACGTAGGTCCTTACTTTCCGTAAAACAATTATTTTTTTCATGGGTGACTTTCGCTGGATTTCGTAATTAATTTTCATCGTTCCCAAAGTTATCGTACATCAACCCTAACCCTGTCCTTCACAAAAAAATCACCCAGAAAATGGCTGAAAACTATCGCAGTAATGAAACCTTGGAAATCCAAAATTTCAGAATTACGGATGCGGGTCCGGATCCACCGCGTAATGTTCTTAATTTTCTCACGGTGTCGACCTGATTCCAGAATTGTGTGATATGTTGGGCTAGGAGTAAAGTTGAAAACACGGGCAATATTAATTTTAAACACTGTAATTTGAGAACAGTATTTTTATCATTTGAACATGAGCTAGTGAATTTTAAAGAGTTGTGTTCTTTTAATTGTCTTTATCAGTAGAGGCCAAGATAGCAGAATCCGAATAAAATCGTAGTAATGAAAACTGGGGAATCCAAGATTTCAGGATTGCGGCTCTGGATGGGGCCCGGGATGTTTTTAATTTGCTCACAAAGTCGGCCTGATACCAAAATGGTATATTATTTTGAACTACGTCCTCTAAGAGTAAAGTTGAAAAAGTGTGACACACTGACATTCGCATTTATTCATATAGAAGAAGGGAAGTACTATAGTTAAATATTCAATATTTTAATCACCACATAATTCGAAAAGTTCTCTCATGTACACACGAGTAAGTTCTATACTAAGAGTTTATTTTCCCGCTCTTCTCACTTATGGAACTCTCTCACATCTTCTTGATTTCCAGTGATGTTGGATCTTCAAAGGTTTAAATCCGATGTCAATCGATATCTTCTGTCTTCTTAATTTCTTTTCTTTCATTGTTTCAACTCTTTAGGCTTATTATATATTCTTTGACACTCAGTAACCACCTGTGTCTTAGTGGCTTTCATGCCTTGCTTAGAGTGCAAAGATTATAAAAAAACCTCTTAGGAATAAAGGTTTCAATTCACACCAATTATAAACTCAACTATTAATTAAGCGTTTCTTGTACGTTATAATTAACCAATTCCTTTGCTTTTCTTTTCATTATAGTTTTCTCAATTGCATCTTCATAACTGGTAAATTTACTTCATTCAATCGAGACACAAAACCTTATTCATACACTACTAAAATCTTTGGCATGCTGGTCACTCTGCCATACTAGTAGTTTTTGGGGAACCTATATTGACATGATGAAACAACAGAAGAATGAAAATTACTTTCCAATGAAAGGTAATGTTATATAGCTTACCTATGAACACTAATGAGTATGTCCCAATCCTCATAAACACACTATTGGATACTATTGTAAGTTGGAGTAATATGCTGTGTAAGTAGTTCACAACTAGCAGTGGTTTACCTATTTCACGCCGCTGGCGAGTATTGTATTTTGTTGATGTTATAAAGATTACAATTTCATTTCCAACCTCCGTTTTCGTTATTCTTCATTCAGTAACCTTTTCTAGGTTAAAACAGATAGATAGATAGATAGATAGATAGATAGATAGATAGATAGATAGATAGATAGATGAATAGAAAAAAAATATGAACAAATATGAATAAACTGAGATAGAAATATAATAAATAAATAGATAGATAGATAGATAGATAGATAGATAGATAGATAGATACTGTTATATACCATACCTATGAATACAAATGGGTATATCCCATCCTTATAAATACGTTGGACACTATTATAAGTGAGTAGATAATATGCTGTCTAAGTAGTATACCTTCTTCCCGCCGCTCGTGATTATTGTATTTTGTTGATGTTATAAAGATTACCTTTTCATTTCCAACCTCCGATTTGGTTATTCCTCATTCAGTAAACCTTTTCTAGGTTACAATAGATAAAGACACTTTAGTAAAATTGGCTCAATAATTAAACTATTCAATATTTTGCGCAAATACCATCATCGATTCTCATCTCTTCTCCCCACTGCAGCTATGAATTAAATATTAAGTTAGAACCGGTACTTTAGGTTTGGCTTGAAACCATTCTAAAAGTACAATGCTAAATTCAAAACCGGTCGTGCATGTGGCGATGAAGTGAATCTCGTAAAAAAACCTATTTGCTAGGAAATCCAGTTTTAACGCCTCGCATATTGAAATCTGTGGCTTCAGATATTTCAGTGGAGTATACATGACTTGAGTGAGATTATGAAAATAGTGTATAAGAAATTATTTCTGTTCATAAGGAGTGGAAGGGAATATATACTTATTTTCTCAATTTATAAATTCGGCGTTACTCATTATAATTTGAAGCTTTCTTTTTTGCAAAAACGTGCTGCTGATATTTGTTTAAAAAATGTATTGTGAGTAATATCTTTATGTAAAACTATATTGCTGGTATTATTGCTATAAAAATGAATTTTTATACTTTTGCTGCCCTGCCCACAGTTTGTGTTTAATTATTTGCCCATAGTTGAGACCCTGACACGTGCTACTACCACTGGGTGGACCTGGGAAGAACAGTAATTAAGCCGCTGAAAATCTCCGATATCCCATTTATAGGCCTTAATGCCGGATATAATTTATTGCCATACACAGGACTAGCATTTCGTTGAGCTTTATCACGTTTAAAAGAACGTTATCACCAAATTTTAGTTGAAAGTGTCATTCCTACCCAAGCGAAGAATGGGAGTCAAATTATGATATTCGTATATTTTCTGCATCTGACGGGCTTGTTATATGCGAGAAGCCTATTCATGCGAAGGGGCATGAAAACAGTATTGTGTACAAATATGGAATAACAATGTTGCTAGAATTAAAGTCAAGATAGCATTCACCAATAACATAAGACTATCGGAAACACAGTTAATACATATGCATTGAAATTCTGGTTTGGACATCAGTCTTTGTCGTGTCTAAGCGAGTTCGTTCGATTCATACTAAATTCATGCTGAATATATGAGTGCATATTTTTTCCAAAATGTTTATGAGGTTGGAGATATAAATATCAAGCAGATACAAAGGTTTAAATATCTGTGAAGTGTTTTCACAAAGGATGGAAAATGCGACCCCGAGATCCGAACACATATTGAACAACCGAAAGAATCAAGCCAAAAGCTAAGTTAGGTTGTCTGAGAAACAGAAGCAAAACAAAATACAGCAGGATTCCTATTTCTTATCCATCATTGCATATCGCAGTAGAAAGAAATCTTCTACTCAGCATCAGGGAAAAACAGCTGAAATTGTTGGACACATAATAAGTAAGTCAGTTTTAGAAAAATTAACTGTCATAGTGTATAGAAAATAAAATCTGATAAAAAAAAATCTCATCATTTTATGAAAGTCAGATTCCAAAGATCCACTTAGGCTTTCGATCCATTAATGAATGTATCATGAAACAACTAGAAAATATCGCATGTCTATCGCATAGAAAACTGTATGCCTGCTAGTGTGATCTCACTGCAGGTTGTGACCATGTCAACAGACAATTTCTTTTCCCAGCCATTCTAAATCTTCTTCCGAGACCTTTCAAGAGCTTACTCAAGTTAATACTTAGATTTAAGAGGGAAACTATATAACCTGTGCCGAAATTCATAGTGAAGATCCAAACAAAGCATCATTTCGAACCTCATCAGGATTGCAACTAGTAGGAAATGAGAGACGCAAAGCATATAAAAACTTATAAGACTGTGCTATAAGTCATTTTGAGTTCTTTATTTAAGGCGTCTTGCCTAGTTCATTTAGTGTCACCGGTGTGTCTTATTTACTCCACAACAGACTCTAAAGCGTTCCTGTTTCTCCTTCAAGGGCTAATTCATTGATGATTCAAAGTTGGCATATGAATGTTCTTGAATGAACAGTAATTATTCTTTACCAGTTATTCAAAATAAAGGATTTACGATAACATTTTCGAAAACAGAAATTATGATAGGGAACTGGAATTAAAGCAGTGATGGCACTTACACAGAATCCATCATAAAATACAGAATGTGTCAATTAATAAAATACAAAAAGACTTTGAATATCAAGTGTATAGATCGCTTTTACCACATTTAACATAGGAGATAAGAAAATTCAATATAGAATACACTACAAAAGCAAAACATTAACTTAAAGCTCCATAAAAACATGTCAAAATTGCTACACAACTGCAGTCATGTTTCGAAGCGTATTAAATGCAACTCATCAAGCGATTTAAATTATTGGCGAATAAACGCCTGGTGAGATGCATTGATACGCATCGAAACACTACTGCAACTGTGCAGTGATTTGACATGTTTCCGATGTAATATCCTTATATATATATATATATATATATATATATATATATATATATATATGTATATATATATATATATATATATATATATATATGTATATATATATATATATATATATATATATATATATATATATATATATTCATTGAACACGACAGACAAGGTGTTTTATTTAGTTTTTTTATACAATTTTTATAAAATTTCTCATGCGATCTAATAATCTTTTTCTTTTCGGATGCTAAATTATATAAAAACTGTCCAAGGATTTTAGTAAAGTTATTTAACCTAAAATATATGTTCGTTATGTGGAAAACAATAAAATACTAGTAAATCCGAAAAACTATTTCTTGTTTAACAGTTAAATTATTAATCCTTGAAAATGGCTAAATGTATAGCAGAAAGCGCTCGGATAAAAAGAACATTCGGACAGTTTTTATATAATTTATCATCCGAAAAGAAAAAAAATATTGAATTGCATGAGAAATTGTATAAGAAACTAAATAAAAGCACCTTGTCTGTTGTATTGAACGAAATGTGCATGATAGATGGATTGTTGCATAAATACACACACACATATATATATATATATATATATATATATATATATATATATATATATATATATATATATATATATATATATATATGTGTGTGTGTGTGTGTGTATGTATATATATAGTCATTTTCTCAGAACAATGATAAAAATTGGTTTCAAACGTATGAGGTATGTTAGAGATGCATTTCTTCTTGTAACATAAAAGAATGTCATTTTATCAGGCTCTCTCTTTATATATCCATTGTTAAAACAAATAAAACATGTCACTTAGCTCTTTGGTGTTATATTCACCTCTACTCCAGAGTTTCACTAGTTTTATCGTTTGTTTCCCTCGTCAGGGGGTATCAGCAATTGTCTGTGAATTTTCTCATTTTCTTTATTTTAACATTAGGTTAGAAACATAATTTATGCTCAAGAGTGTTTGATGTGAATCGAAACATTAATGCATTTATGTAGTGGAAATATTTATGGTCGAATGTATAACACATAATAAAGAATTATAGCTGTACTTTAGTATTGAGCTCTATTTTAAATTAATGATATGAACATTTGAATTTATATTTTGATTAATTCGCATTGCATTTGGTAATTATATATATATATATATATATATATATATATATATATATATATATATATTTTTCTAAAGTATTCTTTTAGGATTATGATTTCCCATTAACAAAGAAGATTAACGTTTTTCAAAATGGACTGAAATTCACAGTGCGTGAAACATTCTCTTAATGGATAAATAAAATAATTTTATTTTATGTGCCTTAAAAGACCAATTAGAACTATTTAAAATAGAACACTGTTTATGTATAGGAAAACCAATATACAAATCATAAATACACACACACACACACATATATATATATATATATATAGATAGATAGATAGATAGATAGATAGAGAGAGAAATTGGTATATATATATATATATATATATATATATATATATATATTGAAGAAGAGTTCAAAGTATTCGCGTTAGATTATGACGTTAGACAGTCTGAAGATGCGTGAAATTGATAGTTAATATGATCTTATTAACACATGAACAGACTCGCTCTTTTTCTCTCTCTCTCTTTCCTCCTCCTCTTGTATATATTGCTTTTAGCGTTACTTTAGTGCCCCTTCGTGTTTACAATAGACCCGTCGTTCTTATTTCAAACAGTTTGTATTAAGTCCATCGACCTGCGCACTAGAGGGAATATTATTAAACAATATGTGCATTCTCTTTGTTGGGATTCTTCGAGTGAGCAAAAGCCAATAAACGCAATGTCAGCTGTTTAAAATATTACATCATTGTAAAAGTACGTGCTTGATTAGAAAATTAAATTTAAAAAATTACATATTCAAAAAAAAGTATTCATTAGTCAAAGTAGCTATTGTTTTTAACAGTTGTCTCCCATTATCGTACAAGCGTTTTGATGTCGTTTTCGAAGAAACAACTTGTTTTCTTTTGTTGGAAGAAGGTTGTTAGTTTTCGGCTGATTGTACAGGGTTACATTTTTTTGTCATTTAAATTGTACTGCAGAGACCGGGACAAATAAAAATCCAAAGGACAAGGTGTTTTCTATAGTGGTTCCCATTTCAACAGTTGAAGCTTCTTCAACCTGTTTTGCAACATCCCTAAACGCCAGTGGCCCGCCGCGGGCCGCCGATAGCACCTACTGTGGTTCTCTTGTGTCAACCAACGGAGTGCCATCTCGTTGCCTCTAACGGTCCGCCAGAGGTAACATGCTGTAATGTTAGTGGCATACACCCCATGGCAGATTGGTGGCTTTCGTTTACGTATCTCGCGTTGTATTGGGGATAAATGATACATTTCCGATTTGCTAGAATCCGCATTTTGATAGCTGCGTTGGCCGAAGAAGTTCTTTCGATGGCTGGAAGAAGCTCAACGTGAATTATCCCACTGAAATGCGCATCAAACGAACAGCAACAATTTCATTGGATGCAAGCCCGCTTTAGCCACGGGTTCTGCACATTCACAGGTTTATTTCCTGATCCGATTGTTCCGAACGTTAGCATGACTGATCCATTTGTCATCGTAAATGAAAATTCTCTCTGAAAGAATGGTTCGTGGCGTAACTGTAAAGATATTTCACAAAAACATGGCCGAGCTTGTGGCACCCACGTCTTGTGTGTGGGAAAAAACTCAAGTCTCTTCAAATAGCGAAAGTTAGACGAACCATCGGTTTATTCTCCACGATGGCAAGCAGAGCGTCTTCATCGGCAACATCAACGACAGGAGCGTGGTTGATAGTTTAGGTTAAAATCACCCAGATGAAAATCTACCAAACCACTTTTTTACCATGCGAAGAGCTCGAGCGAGATAATTTCGTGTGAAGCATTACATCCTCAAGAACTTCATCGAACCAATGGTTACGTTGATGCGATAACTAGTGCGTTGTATCACTATTAAATATATTTGATCTACTATAGTGATCTACTAGTAGGTCACAGTCTGGATTACTTCCGAGTGTGCTGGTCAAACTCTGTGCCTCCGGACAGAGAGGTCTCCCCAGACGACGGGCAGAATTTCGTCTCGGAAGACAGCTACCTGTCCCGTTTTGCACAGAGTTTACGGGGAATTTTTGGCCGAGCCTACGGTCTCGGTAATCTACAATAAACTCGGCCTTGTGCCACAGCCGACCACGAGGGGCAGTTAGTAAATATCATAACTAGTGCGCTGGGAGGATACGAGACGATGAAATTTTAAAATTTAAATTATTTTTTTAATGTTTATTTTTCTTTTTGTTGATGTTTTTATCATCATTTATTATTAAATATTCCACATTGCGATAACAGAACATTTTCTTAGGGCAATTCACCCTAAGTAAGGCGGGAGTGCCACTAGTACGCAAGGGGTTACAGAGGATTGAGAACAAGAGTAAAAAGACGTGTTTGAGGAAAGTATACAGAAAAGGACGGGGAACAAGCCCACGGTGTCAAATGTCGATTGACATTACACTTGAATATTTTAAGATTATAGTCACTGAAGAAGTAAGTAATGGGAGGGGAGTTCCACAGATTGGAAGTGCGGGAGAAGAAGCTGTTTGAGTAGAAGAGACGGTTTCATTTACCAAGAAAAGGGAAATATTATAAGAACAGAATCAGAATGCAAATTTAATGTGTATGTTCTAGCGATTAAAGCTATTTCTATACATTATTTCTTTTTCATTAAAGCAAAGTAGCATTATTTAAATCAAAATTATGTTCGGGCTCATTACGGTGAGCAAATAATACCTTGAGACTATTGAAAATTAACCCCATACTGTTCATATAATATATTATTTATTTCCCTTGAGGTTTCTTCTTTCTTATCTTTTAGCTACAAACAAGGCAATAAAGCCTCTAAGACGAAACTTTTAGATAATATGAGAAAAAATAAACAATAAAAGAACAGGAACTAAGAAGACAGAAGAAAACAACACTGACATTGTATTTACATTTTTGAAAGTCAAAGTTAAGCAGGAAATCGGAGGAGATTTCAACAAGTAATAGAAGAAACTACTAACATAGAACCTCCGGTTACATCTACACATTTCAAATATAAAATGATTAAACCTTACGGTCAGTCTCGTACTGCTTTTATACTCATAAGGTCTACGTACCAGAAAGGAATGATCACGAGAACACTTTTAATGAAAATATTTATAGAAAACGCGCTAGTAAGCTACGTTATTACAATGAGAATTAATCCAAGGTACCACGTTAGGACCAATAACATTACAAATTCCTCTTTGTATTTTATCGAGGATCACTAAATATATACCACAATCACCAGGCCAGATTGGTAGTAATATTCAAAGCATGGACAAATGGTAGACTTATAAATATCTAATGAAGATACTGGCGAGAAAAATTGTCTAGCCCGACACTGAATCAACTTTCCAAGAAGTAGATGTATCAATTGATTCAGTATAATCTAAGCACTTCATCTCAGCGGAAAACATTAGTAGGAGGAGGCGCAATAAGTTACTTTTTCCTTGAGTGATTGATTCGTTTTCTACGACTTACAGCACCTGGTACTTCCAAGTGGTAACCCATCTATGTACTTACGAGGCTCGAAGTTGCTTAACTTCGGTAATCATACGGGCACTGGTGTTTCAACGTAATATACCCGTGAGAAAAAAGTCTTCTCATAGGCGAGTAAAAGAAAGTAGTTTTGTTTTGGAGACGTTAAAACTAACAAGCCATTCCTTGCTCCAATTAACAATAACTTATTGCTCATTTTTATTGACCGTATTAAACCGACAAGACATAGTATTAAGACAGGAGTAAATAAATGTGTTATCAACATAAATACCAATTTGGGAATCAATGGCATCCTATGTATTCCTAGTGGCAATTAATTTTTAATTTTTTAATCATTTCACAGCATGAAAGATTGCTGCATGTGAAATACTTTTAAAACTGGAACATAATTTAGGAGCGAAAACAATACAAAAGTAATCAGCTATTTACATTAATCTTTTGGATAACAATGTTGGCTGCAAAGCTTGGAGCCGAAAGAGAGGTTCCACAAGCAAGAAGTGCGAGAAATAAACTGTTAGCATAAAACTTACGGCTAATGAAAATTGAAATCTTGTTTCTAATCTAGTACCGCGCTTAATTCCATAAAATCTAGCCACTCATCTCTAGCGAATAACTCACCTGAACATTAACCATAAAACCATTTTTTTAAAGCAATTGACCCCAAGAAAGGCAGGAGTGCCACTAGCACGCATGGGGTTACACAGGATTGAGAACATGAGTAAAGATGTGTGTTTGAAGAAAGGATGTAGAGAAGGACGGGGAACAAGATCAACGAATCAGAAGATGTCGATTGACATTATACTTGAATATTTGAAGATTATTCTTATCAAGGAAGAAATCAAAAGGAATGGATGTGCACAGACGAGAAGTGTGAAGGCAGAATCTGTTTGAGTAGAAGAGATGGTTATATTTAACCGTGTTCGACAGTGAAATGGTGGGACCGAGAAATTTAGAGAAATGGCACAAGAAAGTGACTTTAAAGCAGAAAGTGATGACGCCGAGTTTAGCACCCTTAATATTGCTGATTCTTTTTAGGATTTTATGAAGAATATCTAAATATATGGAATGGGGCACCGGGCCATAATTGGTAGCAATATTTAAAGTCTGGACATATGGATGTGTAAGAGAGATGCTGGATGGCACAACACAAGGAGCCAAATTTCTTAGCAGTAGTCCTAGATATGGATTCAATATACTCTTTCCACTTCATTTCAACCGAAAATTTTAGCCCGAGGCGGCGCTGCGAGTCTCTCCCTTGGAGGTTAATGAATCACCTTCGCAGTTGATAGATTAATTACCTCCTTCAAGTTTTATCTTAATATTTTCTACAGGATAATGATTCTGCTTCTTCTACTTATTATTAACTGGCAGTATAGCCCGGCGTTGCCCGGGGATGTAACAGTAAGAGATAGATCAAGTATTGACCATCATAAAGACTGAAAAATAAAATTGACTAATATTATTGTTTAAGGTCGACGGACACGCATGTCTTAATTAGGTTTTTTGTTTTTTGTTTTTTGTTTTTTTTACGAATTGGTCAAACCTAAACTCAAACAAAAACATTGTTTTCAAGCGTTATGAGTATCGATTGAATAGAATTTTATTATAAACAATTGTCTTGAAAATGGAATTTTGAAAGCATTCTGAATGTAAAAAAAAGAAAAAATGTGTGCAAGACAATAAGAAACACTACCTTCCAAAAAAAAGTGAAGTTTTGTTGAAATCGGTTGAAAAATGTAGGAAATCCGAACCCATATATAAACGAACACACACACACACACACACACACACACACACACAAACCTGGCTTTTATAATATGTATAACTCACTATGAGTTGTCTCGCTTTCATTCTCGCGACAGCGATGCCAGTTAATCGTGTTTTCAAATTGATTTCGTGCAAAAACAGTTGTGTTTTTCCAATTTTGGCGCTGTCAGAACCACCGCAAGGTAATTGTACGTAGTCCTGTGAAGTTTTGTTGAAATCGGTTGAAAAATATAGGAAATCCGATCCAATATATAAACGAACAGACAGACACACACAGACACACACACAACCTGGGTTTTATAATAAGTATGATGTTCTTTTCCGAATTCTTCCAGTAACCCCTTGTGTTTTAGTGGCTTTACTACCTTTCATGGGGTGAAAATGATTTAAAAATAATTTGCAATAATTGTGTAAGAATATAAGTAGCTGGGACGCGCAATGTTGCAGATTTTGGGAGTAGTTTAATAGAATTTTCCTCAATATAAGTCTCAAAAGCTCTTATAATAGAGGGTGACAATCGAAATGGAAATACTGAAAGAGGTGAGAGATCATATGTTAGGAGGCTAGAGACTATAACAATACGAAGGATTGATAATGATGGACCCTTCAAAGATCAAACATTAACTGAACCCAATTGTGGCAATAGAATAAGCACTTCTCATTTCCCTTCTCGCTTTTAAAAATCCACTTTAATAAAATAAACTTTTTCAGTGCTAAAGCTGAATTAGTCAAATAAATATCCATAAGTTTTTACTTGTTATATTATAACAATTATCGATACTAATAAAAAAGATATATTATTCCTGCTTTGTTTATATTAATGCTCAAGTAGAATAATTTGGAAAAAAAAAGGAGAAGAGACATGATCAAAAAAATTCTAATGAAACAGAACGGTTTTTTCTTCGCTTTCTGGGTATCCAAAATATACACAAACACTGCATGAAATACTCACTGGGCTGATAGTTGGACGTACAATCAGACAAATTTGGACAATTGATGGTGTCATCTGTGAATATGTCGGCTACATCATTAGTTTCGCAAATCCATTTTATATGATTTCATATCTCAATGCTGTAGCTGACTACTATCAAGTGAACAAATGCAGAGTTGGTGCTGACTAAGTTATGCACGACTTGGATTTGAAAATCAGCCCAGCAATGGTGATGAATGACGAGGCAATGGAAGACAAAATGCAAAATGACACCATCAACACAATGTGTCACTGAACAATTTTAATCCTTCTACCCGAGCTTCTGAGTCAAAATTCGCAAATAATTGGTATGTAATTTTTCACGTTTTAATAGTTACAAAAATATAAACATTATAATATGTAGAATGATTTCTCGTGAGTTTTGTCCCTGATTGCTTCCCAGACGTCCAGGTTGAGTCTCTTCAAGTTTCATGGTAAAAACGTTCTCTTTTTTTCATCCAAAATACATGCGCATAACACAGTGAAAGGGCGCGGATACATTGGTATAACGTTCGATGACATCGGAATATTACTGCTATTTTTTTTTTTTTTTGCTATTCAAAATAAGACCACAATTAGCAAAACACGACGCAAGTGCATACCCACCTATTTTCTCTACCAATATTCAGCTGATTGATGGCTGAGCATTACGTCATTTTTCTCTACCACCGATAAACCGGTGGCCAGAGCTCAAAGTTTTGATCAAGATTTTCTAGGAATTTCTCTTTTCGGCGATGCTTACAGAAAGTAGCAGTGAAAGATTGTTTCCAAAATCGAATAAGAAGTATACGATGCAAATCAGCCAATAATGAAAAATGCAAGAAATAGTTACATATTTCCGAAAGAATAGAACTATTTTTCTCTGAGAGCGTAGGAATAAATAAATAAAAATAGGCAATCTTTGCTCAAAAACATTGCGCTCTTTTTACACTCTTTTCTCTGTTTTCTTTCTTAATATATTCCGTCTGTGTGAGTTTATTTTCGCAATATTTAATATCACAGTTATGTATTATTTATAAAAGGATGATGTTTACAAAGAAAAAATATTACTGACGTTTTTGAGTCTAAAAAATTCTTCAGTAAAATTACCCCCACCACAATATTGACAATAATAAGACATGTTTGAAGGAAGCGTGTATCTCATATTGATGCACAGGTTAATGTAAAAAAAATAACAACAACAACAAAACACGTTTTGTCGTATCTTTGGTAGAAAAGATACAATGTTTCTCATTTCTTGATTTCGTTTTTCGCATCATTAATTTACCTTATCATTTTTTTTAAATACGAAACAGAACGGAACGAAATACGTGTGCCGGTTTCGAAATTTGAATTAATTCATATAACTCTGTGTTGAAATAACAATGAAACAAGAGAAAGCAGTGAAGTCGTCAGCAGACGTTTAAGCAAAAGTAAGCTAAATAAAAGTAGAAGGTACAGAGAACGTGACATGACAGTAAAAATATCGAAACTTTTCAGATCATACAGGATCTGGCCAATTCGTTCCCATATCGATACCGATTCGTGACATTGGTGTGCTGATAAATCGGCAAGATTGTTTTCGTTAAGATTTTCTTTCGCACAGTGGTGTATTTTCTTTTTCATTTGATGAATAGTTCTCTTTTGTTTGTTTGCTTTCATGTTGTCGTTTTTTTTTCAGTGATGGTGTTTAGATAACATTTTTAAAATCTTCTCTCAAACATAGATTCAATTTCTTTAAAAACTGAAGCCCGAATGTCTATGTAGGATACAATGGTACTTGTTCGTGATTAGAAAACACACACGACGCCAAGTGGGCTCTAAATAATTTTATCTGCGCCTGGTTTTATAACTGTGTAGACAGTGAAATCTGAAAGTGAGAATTTCAGTGAGACGTGGCCATGATTAAAAAACACACACGATGCCAAGTGACCTCTAAATAGTTTGATCTTGGCCTGCTCATATAACTGCTTAGATAATGAAATCTAAAAATGAGAACGTCAAAAGCAAACGCAATTTTTCTATAAATAGCTAGAACAAAAATGAGACAATGTAGATAAATGAGTATTTTGGGATCAAGTACAATTTTTCCGGCAGTTAGCCATTTCCGATCGCAGGCTTATATTACCGGAGTTACAGAAGGAATGAACCACTCTTTACAGCTGATTATTCGGTAGTGTAAAGTTTTAGTACAAAATTCCTGGCTTATTGATAACATTAAACAATTTTTTTTGTATACCAGCCAAAAATATCTTAGACTAAAACAACCTCTATCCGCTGATATGAATTAGCTGTCAGCATTTTAAAATAATACTGAGAAATGGCGACTAGAACATATTATATCTAATTTGCAGAGCCATTTTTAAAGAATGTTTTCAGAATGTTTTTTATCTATGTCCGTTATTTTTTATTCAAATTTTAAAAATTGCCCTATATGACCAACAGAAAATTGCTATATGCAACCATCATCAGATGGAAGATAGAAAATTGTTCTACAATTCATTTTTACACCATTTTTCTAATATTTTCTTCATCTGGCTCATTACTTCCATAACTTTCTTCTATTAATTCTTATTCTATTATCATATCCTAATTTTAAGTTCTGTTTGATTTTACTCGGATTTCTTTCCTTCTTTCTCACTCTTTCTTCGTTTTCTTATGCATTTTTGTTTACATATTTTTTTATTCTTATCTTGCGTATTTTTTAAATCTCCTTCATGCTTTATAACCTTCGAATTGTTGTCTAAATGACACAGAATGGAAAATAACACTGATATCTCATTTTGACAGAAATGGTTGCAATGGATACATTGTCGTGTAAACAACAGAAAAGTGAATATAACACTGACATCTCATTTTTACAGATATATTTACCAGAAATACACAGAAATATCTTGTTATAGTAAAGAGTAAATATAGTCAATAAAATCGCCATTGGCTTTAACCATGGCCTCCAGACGACTTCGGAATCTCCTCGTACTCTTGTAAATGGTCTCTCTGTTTAATTTGATGAATGGTACCATAACCCTTGCCGTATGTTCAGCTTTGGAGCATTATTGGTCTCACTCTCAAATGTGTCCCACACATAATAATCAAGAGTGTTGCAGCCTGGGGAGTTAGATGACCAGATGTACGTGGTGATGCAGAAATTGTCTGAATTCTGTAACTGGGTTCTTCTGCTTGTGTGACATTGTGCCAGACACAGGGTCTTCCTGCAACCACTTTCTTGACCCAGGACAGCACCACCACCTCAAGACACTTTTATGTAGAACACCCTGTTGAATCTAAGGCCCTGTGAGAAGATGAATGGTGGCATAATAACCCTTAGATTCATCAGATCCTTTCTTAATTCTCTGCCCCATGCTCAGATTGACACCCAAACACCCTGAAATATTCGTTTTAGAGCTTCCGGTGCGAACGCCAAGCAGTACAGCATGACTTTTCCAATTTTCTAGAAGAGTGAATTGCGTCATGTTGCTCTTTTTTCTCACAGACATTGATTAACTGACCCTAGTATACTATGCCGACGACAAAATCAAAATCCATCAACGCACATGCGTGATATAAAAAATATAAAATAGCGAGAATTTATCCATCGCACCCTATATTTCTTTGTATTTAATATTATTTATTACAGGCGACTATTATGATATATTCATATATAAATATGAAATATAGTTATGCATTTATTTCTCACTGTTAACTAAGTTCAACTTTATTATTTTATCAATTGAAGCATTGTCAGTCATTATTAATCAGTTTTGAGTACTTAATTATATCTTCATTTTTTATTAGACGAAGCATTGCCAGTTATTATTAATTATATCTTTCATTTTTTTTTCTTAGACGAAGCATTATCAGTTATTATTAATCTTTGACTAGTATTTACTTTCAACTTCATTTTTTATTAGATGAAGCATTGTCAGTCATTATTAGTAATTTTTGACTTTCAGGATTTTTATTTCATCTTCATTTTTTATTAGACGATTTATTGTCATTTTTATTAGCCTATGTTTTACTGATATTTACTTCCATCTTCTTTTTTCAAAAGCAAACTAGTGTTTATTTCTCGGTCGATTCTTTGTCCTCATCCTTTACCCCCCTCCTTGATCATTTAATGAATTCCTCTCTCTTCTATACTATTTCTGGTTTATTTTCCCACTTATTTCCCAATTTCATTTGTATCCATTTTATTGTTTTTGATTCTTTCATCCCTTCAAATGTAATCTTCTTTTAAACCGTTTCATTAATTACAAAACTACAAAAAAAAACTCTGTTCTTTTAAGAAAAAAAGTCAAACATTATCTTGGTCAAATTCTTTAGGAAAATACTTTATTTTGTTAAATGTGCCACCAGCTGACCTGGTTCCTATAGACAAGAAAATCTATGGGATGAAAATTATCTACTCTTGCCAACTTATCAACCAAAAGACAAGTATCGCCTTACTGTCTTTTGGTCGTCGACCAACAACGACGCAAAATACAGTCATCTCGGCTATTCGTGCTTGACAGTATTTCTGAAGGTAAAAAGCAGCCCCTCTCTCAACCACTGATTAGAGCAACCAAGAAGACAGTTGCCAATACATCAAAAAGCTTCTGGAATAATTATTGGCGCATGCTATTTTCTAAGCACTCTAAATCCGCCTTAAAATGAGTTCGAAACATAGTTTTCAATGCAAATATATTTACATATATGCTCAAATGTGCGTGTGCGCGTGGGTATATGAAGGGTGTTCCAATAAATTGGACCGATTTTAAACGGGAATTACTTTTAAAGGTCTAATGATTTTTTTCTTTTTCTTTCAGATTTGGCGGATGTTTGGACGATGTTATTTTTCACTCGTAATTGGCACGATTTAAATAACATGATCCAATAGAGAAATAAATGAAGTTTCACCAATAACACTGATTTATTTACGACAGACTTTGACCCGTCTTAATGAAACACTTATTTTATATAAACCGTCGCAATGAAACACCCTTTATGTAAACATACGAACACACATATATTACATAATTACGGCTGGTCCATCGATGCCAATAGTTGTTTTAGATTTTTAATCGTATTATAGAGTTGCTAAGGTGGAAGTTATGAAATAGTGAATTACTTTCATAATGAAAATTCTGTAGAAAGTCTTGAACACAAAGTCACGCTTAATTTGCAACTGCTATGAATATATAAATGGCTAATTCCTTGTCTTTTAATGTCTATTCCTGAATATATTATGTGGCAGATGAAGAAACAGTAATTTATTTGGATGATAGTTAGAGCATCTCTATTCAGAAATTACTGGCCGACTCTGTCACTATCTCTCTCACTCATGTATATATATATATATATATATATATATATATATATATATATATATATATATATATATATGATAGTTGTATTTAGGCAGCAAACCTTCCTTTATGCATGTTTCATTAAAAACGACAGACAACGTACTAAGGTTAAGCTGCAAAAAACTAAACTTAATGGAAGTTTTAATAATAAAAAAGAAAAAGCCAACTCTTAACAATATTAACTACGAACAAATCCACAATGTGCTAACCGTATTCGGAAATAAAAAAAAAACATCCCTACCACACACTAAGACGAACACAGAGCGCACACACTCAATTAAGCTGAAAAAAAAATCGAATCATTCTTGAAAATGGCTAAAGGTATAGCCGAAAGGGCTCGGAAATATAAAACATTTGGACAGTTCTTACACCCCTTTGTCCAGAAAAAGAAAACTTGTCAGAACACAAGAAAAAATTAAATAAAAAGCTTAACCGTAGTACCTTATCTGTCGTTTTAATGAAACATATATATATATATATATATATATATATATATATATATATATATATATATATAGTGTTCACTTTATACAGGGTCCAAGAGCCACTTGAGGTGGAGGATTAAAGAGTAAGAGACAGAGTTTATGCGGATATGTGGAGAAGTAAACGTTTAATCCTAGACTTGAACAGTGGCTTGTAGCGATCAAGAAAGCATTCTCTCGGGAATTATTTCCATATAGTAGTGATTAGTGGAAAGAAGCTACTCGAATAAAGCTTACATCTCACCAGTGGAATGCGAGGGGAACGAGGATCGTTCGCTTCAGTTTGCGGGGCATAGTGGGTCTTAGCCGTGACCGTGTAACTGCCTTTCTGTGCAATTTCCATGGAAACAGCGATAGACCAGCGACATTATACTGAGAAGAAACAATTTCCTCTCCACAAGGACGTGGAAACGTTTTGATCTTTATCGAGATTTTAAACCGAAGACTTGGCAGCTTTTGTCCATATAGGGCCGCCGTACTCCATTTTCGGTCTGATCATGTTCTTGTAAAATGAGAGGACAGCAGGAGTCAAGTTCTTACTTGAAAACTAATGGGAAATGATCATTTTCTAATATTTTTAGCGATGGATTGTATGCGCAAGGTCTGGTTTCAGGTTAAGTCCGAATAGGCGTTCAAGGCTTTCGTGAGGGAATATCCCTTTACCGTAGTTGGTGATATTTCTGGGCGATGGTGGAATTTAACCAACCATTTTCCTCCTACTGAGATATAAGAAATACTTCAGAGGAAAGATCAGCTGACAATCTGTGGTTGTGAAAATATTAAACACGGACGGATATGCAATGTAATAGGTCCTGAACTGGCATCTCGACTACAGTTACTTTCTCACAGATTGTGATGTGGCGTCCCTCTGTCTTTTCTACAAATATTTTCATGTCAACTGCTCTGAGGAGCTACTTTCCCTGGTGTCCCAACTGCATGAATTTAAGCGTGCTACCTGGTTGGCATGTCGGCCCCACCCTTTCACTGTCGAAACGGTTAAATATAACCGCCTCTTCTGCTTCAACAGTTCTTTTCTCGCACATCACGGCAGTGGAATTCCATTCTTACATGCTTCACTGATAACTATAATCTTCAAAAATTTAAATTTCATATCAATCGACATCTTCTGATGACTTGATTTTGATTCCCGTCTCTCTCCTTATCTTTTCCTCAAACACTCCTCTTTACTCTTACTTTCACTCTCTATAAACCCTTGCGTGCTAGTGGCACTCTCGCCTTGCTTGGCGTGAAATGCTTAGAATATAGGCATTCGATTGTCTAGTCGCGTTGAAGAGCTGCGATACAGCGAAACAGTACTGTCTGCGAATGACATATATATATATATATATATATATATATAGAGAGAGAGAGAGGGAATATTTAGGCAGCAATAGATTCGATAAAAAAAAGAAATCGTTGTGAGATATAATTGCTATTGTTTTGAAGTGATAACATTATAAAACTCCTTGTTGATTATCAGTTTTATCTTAAAATGGACTGCTTTTGAATTTGTAATATTTATTTTATAACTTATTTAAGATGTTGTGTTATTCACAGGGAAATATATAATATTATTGTAATTGTTAATTGTTATGCTTTTATATCATGTGTTGGGACACTATACTTTTGTTCCAACTCCTGACAAGTGAGTCAACTAGATAGAGTTGCATTTGTACATTCTATGTAAAATGTCCTATGTGTTGATATATTAAGAGATAGAGTAATAAACAATAATTATTTTTATCTAAAAGATTTAATTGTGTTGTGTTATCAGTGACTACCTAGTTATATTTTCATAGCTGTTACATCTTGTTTATAATATGAAGTAATCTGATTATCATAATATC
This sequence comes from Acanthosepion pharaonis, assembly GCA_903632075.3. Taxonomy (NCBI): domain Eukaryota; kingdom Metazoa; phylum Mollusca; class Cephalopoda; order Sepiida; family Sepiidae; genus Acanthosepion; species Acanthosepion pharaonis. The sequence continues at coordinate 191,312 of CAHIKZ030001333.1, read as the reverse complement.
GTTTTGTTGCTCAGTTTTTAGTGTTAAAACATAAGGAAAGAGAGAAGCCTTATTAAGGAGCGAGAACAGTAAAAGAGGATGACTGAAGCAGATAACGATTGACTTTACATTTACCTTTTTGAAGATCAAAGTTGGCTGGAAAGCATGAAGACGGAAGAGAGTTCCACAAGTGAGAAGTGAGAAGAATAAAAGAAGAGGACTCAAGAAGACAATAGATAACGATTGACATTGTATTTAACTTTTTGAAGATCGAAGTTAGCTGGAAAGCATGAAGTCGGAAGAGACTGCCATAAACGAGAAGTGCGAGAAAAGAAACTGTCAGCATAGAACTTAATTTTGCATCTACCCAATTCCATTGTAAATTAATGAGACCTTCTTGTTGTAGTGAAGAGAGACTAAGAAGCGGTCATGGTCGCCATTTGTAATACCGTCATCGCTCATGTGCGAGACAGACTTAAAAAAAACTGTTGTGATTTGCATGCGTGTGCATGTAACTGTTATAAACAAAGAGAACTTTTTTTTCCTTTTTTTTGGAAACGGACGGTTTGTCCGGTGCCGGTTGATTGATAGTTAAAGGGCGTGTGTTGTGATTTCTTGATATTGGACGTACGATCCTTGATTGCAACATTTCCTTCAGCATCCCGCTTTGATTTTACCGTGTTTTTGATTATCAAACTGTTTACCACGCTTCGAACTTGGGTTTTATTGTATTTTGAATATTAAACAGTTTGTCTTCAAATAGTACTTCAAATCAACTACACTATGCATTTACTCAATCCCATCGAGTATGTCGTCTGTTTTTTTCTCGTTCTTGTTTTCCTTCAGTCTGTTCTGTGAGTATCAGTTTTTGTTGTAGTGAAGTGAGACCAAGGGGCCGTCGTGGTCGCCATTTGTAATTCAATCATTGCGCTTGTGCGAGACAAAGACTTAAAAAAACTGTTGGTGATTTGCCTGCGCGAGCATCGAACTGATATAATAAAAAAAAGAACGTTTTTGTCTGGACGCAGTTTTTTTTCTTGTGGTGGTGGGGGGGGGTGCTGAATCGGTCGGTTTGCACTGTGCAGTAGATTTATAGTAGAAGGGTGGTTGCTGGGATTTCTTGATATTAGATGTACGATTCTTCATTGCAACATTTCCTTCTGCATCGTCCCCACCCTGGATTTTACAGTGTTTTTGATTATCAAACAATTTGTCTTGGTTTGAACTTGGATTTTACACTGTTTTCTTTATCAAATAATTTGTCTTGCTTTGAACTTTGATTTTATTTTACATTGACTATTAAACAGTTTATCTTGCTGTGAACCTGAAATACTTCAAATCAGCTACAAGCTATTTCGGCTAATTGATTTTCTTCCATTTTGTTTATCATGGATAGGCTGTTTGATTATCGACTATGTCCGGAGTTTGGTGAATGCCGCTATAGACGAACCGGTTATACAGTGTGTTCAGCACGTCCAGATGATATGTGACCTTTGTAAGAGAACGGATGTCGAACTAATACTACAGTTGCAGCAGATTTGTGTACCACTCTTAGATGCCTGCAGTGACGAGCCTGCTGACAGCTGACGTAAAAAATACTAGAATTGTGTGAGGGAGGTCGGATCCAGTTGATTATAAATGGCCAATATACGTCGAAATCCTGGTCGTGGGCACACGAGTATTAGGGTTTAACTTCGTACTTGAGATTGGCGCTATAAGGGCGGCGGGTGGCGTTACCATCACGTCAGCAGGAGTAATGAGCTTTGCCGGGAAAAAGACGACCGTGTGCGCAGCAATCTGTTTTGATGAGACAGATTCCGTGCAGCTTTCGACCAAACACAGACGCAATGGACTGCTAAGTGGAAATGGTCCGGAGGGACTGGGTCCAGTGCTTCTGCACCATAAAATACCGGAGTACAGAAGTCACAACCGTGTCAGAAGGAGCTATGAAACCGAACTTCAGAGTTGGATACAGAATGGCTGTCTGTTGCCCTACACCAAAAAGATGGCTGGGACCATCTAAAGGACTGATTCCATTAATCGTCGTGATCAAACACAACAAGCAAAAAGTGCGTCCAGTTATGCACTAGAGGATGCTCAATTAGCGATTTGACGCATTTACTGCCACTGCTCATGTCTGTGCGGACAAGTTGAGGGAATGGCGCAATGGAGGCGCCACTGTATTGCTACTTGATTTGAGGAAAGCATATCTTCATACTTCTATTAACTAATCATTGTGACCATATCACACTGTGGTATTTAAGGGCCAAATGTATTGCTTCACGTGCCTTGGTTTCGGTCTAAATGTGGTGCCACTCATCATGAAATCTGTCGTTATCGCAGTGATGTCTCAAGATCAAACAACCAAATGTACCACGTCGACATATCTCGACGACATTTACATCAACGAAAATTTATTATCAGCACCACGTATAATGAAGCACGTATAATGAAGCATTTATCAGATTACGGATTTGTTTGTAAGGGTCTAGAACGTTTGCAAGACGGCGCCATTTTCCTTGGCCTGCACGTCTGGGTGGGAAAGAACGGGATCCTACGATGGAAGCGAAGATAGAATAAAGTCCCAGAAGTTCACCAGTTGTTACTCATCGAAGCGTGTTCTCCATGTGCAGGAAACTAGTGGGTCGTCCTCCCGTCTGTGGCTGGCTAAGGGCCGGCATTGGATTCATCAAGAGCCGAGCAAATGCAATATCCAACAGCTGGGATGCCGCGCTCAGCGATGCCACTTTAGATACGCGAAAACGTGAGACAGTTGCCAAAGTTAAACGGAACGATTACGTGAAGGGAGAGTGATGCACTACCGACCGGGAGATGGATTTATGGGTCGACGCAAGCTCCCTTGCTACGGGGGGGGGGTGCTTTGGAAAATTACAGAACAATGATCGAGTATGCATGCTGCTTGCATCCAGACAACGATTCCCAGCACATCAATTTGGAATTGCTCGATGCGGTGATAAAGTGCGTTAAACTTGCTCTTCAAGGTCAAGCCACGTATCATTGGCTCAAGAAGATTTTAACAGGAATGGCAAAGTTACACACAAAGCCGGCAGAGATGCTGGCTGGGAGTGGGCTTCAAACACAGTTACTTGTAGAATATGGGCTAATAACGTAACACCAGTGAAGTCGGAAAAAAGTGAGCCGACGAACTGACATGAGTATCACAAAAATGGTTCAAGACCATGAAACAGGGAAGAGGGATGACACAAGATGTGAGTGAGCACGAGTTGACATTCACCGGCATATCGGGCACCTTAGGGTGAGGCGAACAGTATATTTGCACGAGTTAGTCCATCCACGATCAAGGCAGCTGTGAAATCAGTGGCAAAATCGTGTGTGAAGTATCAATCGATCGACCCCAGCACCAGTACACTGAAAGAAAGGAAGACTAAATGTAGACACCAATTGGAGCCGGTTGGAAATGGACATTACACACTACGGTGGCGGACACTTCCAGACTCTCATCGATTGCGGAACCTCCCGATTTGCAATATAGCGACCCATGCGATACCATGATTCGGCTACTGTGAGTGGGGTCCACCGAACGAGATTCTAACTGTTAACGACACCGACACTCCTTGCTAGAGTTTCAAAACCATTTTGAAAGGTTGGAGAATGCAGCTGCCTGTCCGATGTGCCTACGCCTCAACTGGAAACGAACTTGTGGAAATGTGTCACAGAACCATAAAGATCATCGCAGCCATAAAGAAGAACTCATCTTAAAGGCTGTTGTTCGTAGATCCACTCTGACTCAAACTGGTAGCAACTGTTAGGGTCTAAGCTATGGGCAAATAATGAACGCAAAAGCCAAACAATATCAAAGTAAAACAATATATTTTATAGTAAAAATCCGAGCAATAATTTGTTATATAAAAAAATTACCAGCGATCATTATTTGTAGGAAAATTACCAACAATACATTTCTAAATCAGAATACCAACAATATATTTTATAGCGAAATTACGAACACTACATTTTATAACAAAATTACGAACAATATATTTTATAGTAAAACTACCAACAATACGTTTGATATCTAGTTGAAAATCTTGTTCAAAATATAGAGATTCCGCATTAAAAAAAAAACATACATTTTGATATGGCGCTAAACAAAATCCACCAAACAATCTGATAGTATGGTATTGCTAAAGAGTCATTTAATGATAATAGTGCATGGTACAGAGAAGCAATCAAGCCTTGTACATATCAGCCTCTGATTAATGGATTAAAAAAAGGAGAGTGTGACACCTGTGAAAAGCCTCGCTCTGGAAGTCAACCCATTCTGAATTAGAAACTTTTGAAAGAGACGAATGAATTGGATTCCCGTCAAAGCACAAGTGATTTAGTGCAAAAAATTAATGTGCCGTGTTCAACTGCCTATGAATATCTCATGGGAATAGAGAAAATTGAAAAAAAAAGGCAAATTGATTTCTTATTGTGCTTTCGCTTTCAGAGGCGAACTGAAGATTCCACCATCTGCAGCAAGACTTTTAACCAGGAAACACTTTATTTGTTTTTTTTTTCTATTGCATTGTTGCAACTAATGAAAATGTATTTTTGAATCTCAATAGAAAACGAAAATGGCGGTGGTTATAAAATGAGAAAACAGTGGCAACACGAAAAGCAGGACTTCATCCACAGAATTCCCTGCTAGATTATAAAAGTCCATTTTGAGGTAACCTTCATTGTCAGTAACATGATCGAATGAACGAAGCATTACGTCAAAATTGCCCTGCTATCGTAAAAGAGAATATGTTATTCTTTAGCATGACAATGCAATGACACACTCTGAACAAAAAATGAACGTTACGATGGGAAGTTCTTCCACCTCCTCACCAGATTTATCAATTACAGATTATCATTTGTTTTGGTCACGAGAATATTTAATACGTGACAGAACAAAAAATAATTATACGGAAAAAATCTACATTTCTTTAAATGGGCAAATCAGGAATTTAGCTTCGTGTTAGGTTTGCGCTCTTTGGACATGAAGTTGCTTTCCCTTTTTGCTAAAAAATACTGAAACGAATTTAATTTAACGAACATTTCTTTTTGTGTTATTTCTAGTATAACAATAATTTTCAAAACACCCTAGTATACAGGGTATCCCCCGCAAAAACAAATTGACATCATTTAAAATGTGAATATCTGAGTAACTACATGTACCAGGTCAACGAAATTAAATACGTTTTATTTTGAACAACAAAAGATTTATTTATCCAAATTCGAACAAGATATTCAAAAGGATTACATTTTTTTTAACCGATCTCATAAAGCTTCACAAATGTTCAATAGGCGCACCACCTGTGACACGACACACTTCAAGTCGGCAGTTTCTTTCTAAACACGCTCTCCCATGTCTTGAATAATATTCCCCAGTTTCACTGTTTAAATTCATCTAGGGTTTTACGTCCTGGGTAAGATACCAAACTACATCCATGTCCTGGGTAAGACGCTGAACTACACCCAACTGCAAGGCCTCTGATCAGGAGGTTTTGAGGAGCGTAGAACCACCTCCTAATTGCTGATGTTCCCTGTTCCACACTAACTTACATAAGCCATTATCAAAGATGACAATTGCAGTAAATCAAACAACAACAAACGAAACAGCAATGATAGTCCGCGCTTGATGCATGAAAATTTCCAAGTAACGACAAACTCGTATATACGAGACGCGGAAGCGAAAATCGCGTCGCAGCTCGTGACGTCACACGACCACGAGAGAGTGAAAACGAGAAGTATTAATATGTGTGACGTCACGAGCTTCGACGCGATTTTCGCTTCCGGGCCTCGTATATACGAGTTTGTCGTTACTTGGAAATTTTCATGCAGCAAGGGCGGACTATCATTTTTGTTTCGTCCGTGTGTTTTTGGATCTATTGAAATTGTCATCATTGATAATGGCTTATGTAAGCCGAAAGCTTACATTGGATTTAAACATGTATCAATATGGTGATTTCCTTTCGTCTTTCAATGATAACGTTATTAAGCTTATCAGACAATATGAAAGGAACTTAAAATAAATAGACAAAACTTGTCAATATTATACAGATACCCTCCTTACACTTCTTCCCTATTTCTTCTTTATTAATCATGAAACAGACACGAAGTTCTTTAAAATTGGTTAACTTCCTTGGTAGTACTGATAACTGAGAAGGTCAGTGTGTCTTTTGTAGCTTGTTTTTTTCTTAACACTTTCAGTGTCTTAAAGGAATTAAGCGTTCAATATCACCTGTTATTTGATTATGCCTAGAGCATAAGCAGCATAGATTAATTTCGAAAGTGGCCTATCAAGAGAGATGTTTTGTGTTTTTTTTCTTATTTTTCAATAAGAATCTAAATGAGTCTCAGTTGAAATATGATGCTGTTTTCTTTTTCTTTTTTTTCTTTTTTCATTTTGTTGGTTGTCAAAATCTGAGATCCTCTGATCTTGTCCATACATAGAAAAGATCAAGAAATAAACTGACCTCTTTACTGAAATAATTGCCGTCTCGAAGGGACTGGAATACGCCGACCACATCACTCTGTAGTGACGTAAGGGGTCACGTAAATATTTGATGAATCAAATATAAACACGGTGTATCAACCAGTCCTGTGTTCCGGGTATATGTTTACGTAAGCTAAACAGACAGGTCACTTGATGTTTCCCGTTGCCCGACTTGTCTTCATTGTGTCCAGGTTCTATTATGATGTGACGCTATTAAGAAGGCGCTGGGAAATTGGGGGAAAAGGTTTTCAAAATAAACTTGAGAACAAGAAAGAAAAACATTATTTACATTATTCGGAGTATTTTCCTCGTCTTTGTCGCCATATTCATTACAACGTTTCGGCCGTTGTACGCTCCGGTCTTCTTCAGGTGGTTGGAATATCGAACTGAACCCTTTATTTCACTCACTGGGGTAGACAGTTCTAGTTCCACGTACCATGTTTGAATGGAAGTCAGTTGTCAGTTATCTCCTGTTAATTCCCCTCTCTAAGTTCTCCACAGCCTTAACCGGTCTTATCTTTGGGTCCTGTCTCTGCATTTAATTAACGCCTCATTGTACAGTGAATAAAGGCGTTGGTTAGATCCAGTGACAGGACCCAAAGAGCGTGAGTTCAGAGGGAAAATTAACAGGAGATACCTGATAACTGTCATCCAGCTCAAGCCCAAGCTCATTTTCTGTGTTAACTTTTTTAATTACGGGCACGCTTGTCCATAATCTCCCAAACGTTTACAATTGGGTTAAAGTCAGGACTCTGACTAGGCCACGGGAAGAGTTGCAATTTAACCTCGCCGGGGTTCCTCTCTAGATAGTGTTTATTCTTTAAGGCATTATGCTTAGGATTGTTATCGTTACTAAATCATTTTAACATGTATACTGTAGATAGATACACCCGTATTAATAAACGAATTTTCTTACTCACTTGTTTTGATGAAAATACAAAAATCGACTTTTTCTGGGTGCGTCTTTTTTTGCTTCGTACTATATATATATATATATATATATATATATATATATATATATATATATATATATATAGTTCTGCGTATGATAATAATCCTGGAACAACCTCTTAATTGCTGCTATTGTTACCAGGGACAACCTGTCCCGCAATTGTTAGGCTCCCAGCTATGGGCAAATTGTGAGACCCCGTTCCCACCCCAAACCACTATGAAAGCATGAAAATACTTTTTGACAGTAGAAATAGCAGTAATAGATTTTTATGTATAAAAAGACCGGCAATGCATGACGAGCCATAAATTTTATTTGTAGTCGAAGGCATATAATTGCGTTGAAAATATTCAGATTTCGACATAAAAAAAACTATTGTAGCTGATATATTTTTAAGCATATCACCCCAAGAAAGGTTTGAATGCCACTAGCACGCAAGAGTTTAAAGAAAGTGAGAGCAAGAGTAAAGAGGTATGTTTGAGGAAAGGATATAGAGAAGGACGGGGATCAGGATCAAGGCATCAGAAGATGTCGATTGACATTACATTTGAATATTTGAAGATTATAGCTATGAGGGAAGCAAGTAGAAGGAAGCGATTTCCACTGACGGAAAGTGCAAGAGAAGAAGCTGTTGGAGTAGAAGAGATGGCTACATTTAACCGTTTCCACAGTGAAAGGGTGGGACTGAGATGACAACTTAGTAGCACGCTTAAATTCGTGCAGTTTGGGAACCTGTGAAAGTAGCTCGTCGGATCGGTTACCGTGAAAATACTTGTAGAAAAGACAAAGGGACGCCACGGCACGTCTGTGAGAAAGTGACTGCAGACGAGATGCCAGATCAGGACCTATCATTTGTATATCCGCCGACCTTTAGATGAACAGCGGGAGCACCTGACTATATATGGCTGCAGTATTCCACGTGAGAACGAATGGTTGATTTGTATATTTGAAGGATGATCTCAGGCGAGAAAAACCTTCTGGCGTGACTCTAAATTTCCTTGCGGTAGATGAAGCAATTGATTCAATGTCCCTTCAGCTATTCTGATATCGCTAAACAAAAATCAACCAACTAAAACCCAACATAAAATTTAATGACATTAATCCATATAATGTCCTACAATCAAGCTGTATTCAAAAATATAAGTAAAAACAAAACATCATAAAACACACATATCACTGCCTCTGATAATTACACAAGAGTTCAAAAGTTTGAAGCCACCCCTAGAAATAGAAATGGGATGAACTTGACAGAAGAGTGTAGAAAAAAGGAAAAAGACCTCTTAAACTGAGTGAAAAATAAAAGAATGAAATCAATTATGAAACTTATAATTTGAGAAAATTTAGCAACGAATGCCAAATATATGTGGTGCAGTAATCAAGGCTAAAGGAGGACAGTTTGATGGGAGCAAAATTTAATTATATTTTTCTTTCTTTTTAAAGAGAAAAATTCTAATAAAATTCAAGTTTCATTTTTTTAACCATGTATAATAATCTTCTCTAATTTAAATTAAAAAAAAAAACAAAAAAAACAACTACTTTTGGGGTCAATTTAAAAAATTACCAGGGTTGACCTCACAGTTTTGAACTTTAGTATATGTCCACACAAATTTGTATGAGCACAAAAGAAGAGTATCAACTACTATGTATTCAAATGTGAAAGCAGAATAACATAAATTTATTACTTCAAAGCTCCCAAGAAAATTAAATTTCTGCATTAAATGATCCATAAGGAATTGATATGCCGTTAAACTAATCAAATAACTAATTCACACACACACACACACACACACACACACACACACATACACACATATATATATATATATATATGTGTGTGTGTGTGTGTGTATATATATATATATTTAACATACAACGTGTGTAGCACGTGCGATACCCTGTCTTCATCAGCCGCTGACCAGGAGTGATATCACGGTTTCGTTGGCTATGGCCACCCCTAGCGCCACCAGCAGCGTTTGCCACCCCTGGCGCCACCAGCTGCGTTTGCCACCCCTGGCGCCATCAGCAGCGTTTGCCACCCCTGGCGCCACCAGCAGCGTTTGCCACCCCTGGCGCCACCAGCAGCGTTTGCCAACTGGCAGGGTATGAAGATAAGCTAATTAATCGTTCCTTTAAGTAAAATCTATCTGCAATGAAAGTTTCGTGAACGCGTTTGCTGTTATTGACGCGCTCGTAAAAGTCGTTATAGACGACCACGCAAATATCTCACTTGCGCATGTTAGGCCGTGATGTTGCGCGCATCTTATTTGCTTGTTTTGATCCCGACCAAATCAAACTTGACCCGTGTTGAACAGTTTTTTGAAGGCGATGCGAAACGCTTTTCATCCAACGGCCAGTGATGCCTATTTCTGAAAGGAAGGAAATGACCGAATGTCCCAGAAACCCACGACACCCAATCTCAATAGGCATCACGTGACACATCAAACCATTTTCCATACATTCGGCACGCAGTGACTCGTACCGGTTTTTCTTTAGTTCATGCGCCTCCACCCTTTTCTCTTCCCAACGGAATGTTAACTCTATTAGAAAGACAGTCATTTTTGAGTCGGACAACAACACAATGTCGGGACTCTTGTCTCTCTGTGCGATGTGTATTGGAAATTTTAAGGATGTCATTAGATCCACTGAAACTTTCCAATCACTGGCATCAACAGCTTTATATTGGGCGCTGTTTGTTTTTTTCTTTGCAGGGCATTCCCCTTCTTTATGGAAATCAATCTTAGTTTCCTTGGATGCCACAAGCTGTTGATTTGCTGTCTCACATTGTGTTCTTATGAGATCCCTTATAACTTCTAATACATTGTTGTGTCGCCACGTGTACATCTGGAGCGATTGTGAACAAGTAGAAAGCACATGACGCAAGGTACCTCGGTCTTTTTGACACGAAAAACAGAGATCTGTATCAGTGGATCCCTACATTTTCAGGTTTGTTTCATTTGGGAGAAGATCGTATGTAGATCGAAGAAGGAAAGACATCGCCAATGGTTCCATCGCAATTAATGAATTCCATGAAAGCTTAATGGGGTCGATATCATTCTATGTTGTCCACTTACATTGTTTCGCTTGAGTAATAGCAGTAGCTATTCTATGCTCCTCTTCGAACATTTTGATTTCTTCAACTACCATATGCCTTTTTTCCTTTGCATTCTCCTTGGAGAAGTATTTGTGTGTCATGTTTCCCAATCCAGCCCGATTATTCTGAATCACGCCAATGATTCACGCCAATGAGACTCGCAGGCTGGTTTCTGCTTCCTGTGGCCTCTGCAGCTGACCACTTTGTACCAGATTTAATCTCTGGATGCACCTTCCGTATGCAATCATCAGCTGAGTCTCTCATCATCATATGAAAGCGTACTTTCCTAACCTTGAATTCCTCCACCAATGAATGTATATATATATATATATATATATATATATATATATATATATATATATATATATATATATATAAGCTGGCCACTAGAGCGAGCGTCTGCAATCCCTATTGTAGTTTATACTGCAGAGCGTAGATACAGTTTCTGGGAGTGAGCGTGTTATCTACCATGATCAACAATCTGAACGACGCCAGCACACTCAAACCCTCGGTCACGATGACTTGTGACTTCGTGCTCCCAATTTATGGGCAGAACCAATGATATGGTTTTCAGGCAGTTTCCGAATGTGTCATACGCTGGGACCGTCCCTTCTAGACCAGTAACAACAGAAAGTCTCCTTCCTGACAAATCAACCGTGGTGAGATTCAAACCCGTGTTTCATAGCCAGAAAAGCGAACGTCCTAACCAACCCGGTTCTAACCACGCGCCCAATGCAAATAGTTAACAGAGAAATTTTATACTCCTCAAGTAACACACTTTCAAATAAAGTGTATTACTTGTAGAGTGTTAAATTACTTATACCTTGATGAATATATATGCTTAAACTTTGCAGATTATCAATTTTAGATATTTCGTAAGTGCGGCGTAATTTATATAAGTCTTTGTAAGTTATAAGTTAATTAAATTTTACTTTACGTTGGTATACTCTCAGTAATTTGGTTAGTTTTTTTTTTGTTTTGTTTTGTTTTGTTTTTTGCGTCATATCATTATACGGATAATTTTTTATCCCGTGATAAATGTGTACTGTTGTAGTGTGTCTTGGGAAAGATAGCCTGATGGAGCCCAACCCTCTCCAGGCTGGTTTTGAATTTTTGAGTTTGAGTTTTTTCTTCTCCTAGACCGGTTGCCATCCAAGGTTATAGAATCCAGTCTGTCCAGCTATTTACCCATAGCTTGGGGGAGAAGAAGAGGATTAGCACGTAAGTGAATGTAATGAATCCGACTGGAATTCGAACTCGGCTCTAAGAATCCTCAATCCGATCCGCTATCCATTACTCCACTATGCCTCTTTATGGATCATTTAATGTCAAAATATAACTATTTTGTACGCCAATTTTATTTCACTTTTGGGAATAATAAAGGTTAATGGATACAAGTCTTACTAATAAACTCATAGCAGGGGGTAGAAGAATCGGATTCATATCCCTCTAAAGGGTACTCGATTCGACTCGACTCCCCGGTTAACAAATATGCGCCACTATTCATTACAGACCTCGCGTATCCAAACGTACATGTTATTTCCAAGCGGTAATATCTAGGTACTGAACGGAAAGGCTCAATATATTTTAACTTTAACGCTCGTACGGGAACAGGTATTCCAACTTGATGTGGCCATCAGACACATGCTGTAGGGAAATGGAAAATTATTATCAATTTTGATTGGACATGAAACTAATTAAAAGAATATGCTATAACAATGTGTCACTTATAATATGAACCCAGAGAAAGTCGATTTTTGTATTTTGATCAAAACGAGTAATAAAATTCGTTTATTAATACAGGGTATTAATACAGGTGTATATATGTACATATATGAAGATCTTGATTTAAACATTTTTACTATTTTTCATTTTAAACACTACAGACACAAGTATAAATACGTTTGACCCTTGAAAACAGATCCAAATACAATAAATCATCAAATATGGACAATAAATAAACCAAAAGGATTTGATTTGTCGCAAAATTAATTAACGAACAAAACTTTCGCAATGAAACTAGCTAAATTAATTAGATAAGTCTCAGTCGTCTCTCGAAACGCGCCAGACTCCACATGTTTGTTCCTTTAAAGACGACCTAACATGATGACCCTTAGCTTCTATGTTGAAAATACCTCTGAGTTTTCAAGCAATGCGTCTACGAATCTGAGTCGTCTTAGTTGTTTTATACTCCCAACACTTGACTACCAGCGCACTAATTTGCTGATAACTTAGTCATCATGGCTGATACAATGTCCTGCTAAAGATATCCTTCTTTGCTGAACCGTTGATATTACAAAATTTAGTATATAGTGCATCATTGAATGTGTGACTTCACCAGGAAACATTATGTGCCGTCCTGAGAATTCTTGTGTAACACCCACCAAGATGTTTCTCTAGAGATTTTGTCATTCGAGATAAGATATCAATAAGGATTCTAAGGTGTGTTATTCTTTAGATCGTTCCCAAATGGTTTGATAGCGAAAACTTTCTCTGGTAAAAACCAGATACAAAGGTCCGTTGAAAACATTTTCACATCCGTCTATATTTCAAAGATGAGGCATTGTAATCATTTGCATTGCTCGGATTGCCGTCCTCATCTTTATTACCGTATTTCCTTGGGCGATATGGATATCAAGTGACTTGACCCAAAGAATTATGAGCTAAATACCTGGGTACTGAAGTGGTGAACAAAAACTTGCAAAGTGAATTAAAGGGAGATAACTGAGACATCTGGAAGAGGTATGATATCTGGAACTAGAACAATTTACCCTGGTGGACGAAATAAAGGATTCAGTTTTAAATCCCACTCAGCTGAATAAGGCCGAAGCGTACAAGAGCCGAAACGTCATGATATGGCAATAAAGATTAGGACAACAGTTCGAACACTGTAAAAAATATAAATACCTTTTTCCCATATAAACATGCCATATATTACTTAATGGGATGGAAAGGATGCCTGATAATGGGCAATACATCATTGAAAGTAATGGAGAATATATATTTGAATAAAATATAATTAAACTTTATTTTTTGAAGATCAAAATTAATGGATAATCTAAAAGGGGAATTATTGATGATTAAACCCATTAGGATAAAGATTTAAAATTAAGAGATGTTATCAATAAACAATGTTACAAAAAATGTGTGACGATTACGTCGACTTAAACTTCATAGAGGAGGAGTAAGAATAAACAAATAAGAACCTCCAAAACAGTTTTCAAAATATGTCCTGGGCATGACGATATACTACATCCGGCAGCAAAGTGTCTCATAAGCAGTTTGGAGGTTTTGAGGACTATGAAACTACCTTTAAATTGTTGACAGATTTTTTTACCGGAGTAAGTTGCCATTTCTTTCTGCGGTAGACCAGTTGGAACCCAAGGCTAGAGAACCCTGGTATTTACCCATAGTTGAAGTGGGGTAGAAGACGAGTATTCATACATTTCCGTAAGTGAGTGTAATGGATTCGACTGGAATTCGAACTCAGCTCTCCGATTCCTCTATCCGAGCATCTATCCAATACTTCACCGTGCCTCCTCTACACTAGAAAAGTATAAAAATACATTTTATAATAAACACATCAGCATTAAATTTTTATTTTAAGAAATAGATTTAAATTTCCATAAAATAAATTGCCAAAATGCATTTATAACAAAATAACCAGCAATATATTTCATAGCATAATGACCAATTTTATAATAAAATTGACCAAGAATACATTTTGTATAGTAAAAGGACCAAGAATACAGTCTTATAGCAAAATGGCAAACGATACATTGTATAGTAAAATTGAAGACATACATTATCAAAATAAAAATATTTTGCTATGATTAATCTCATTTCATGTAAGGTGATACAAGATTTTACTCCTCGTTTGATTTTGTAAGATAATTGGAAAAAATGCAGCTAATTAATTACAATTTAATCATGAAATGACGTCATTCTATTAAATTATAAATTTTGAAGTATCATATGTGTCTTTCGACATTAAATAACACATACAGCTTTAGACGAAACACCCAAACCAAACAAAAAATGGCGTAATAACAACTGTAAATCCATTTCAAGTGGATTTCTTTACTTGTATATGTTTATGTCATACCATATAGCTATTCTATTGTAATGGACTCTCCCACAGATAATAAGTAGTAGTAGCAGTCGCCAGTTCGGCTCAGTGGTGTTGAGCGAGTCAGACGATATCGGACATTGAAGTACCAACCATCACAACTAGATTTGCTGCGTCATTAACTCTTATTTTCCAAATTCCTAACGTTTTGTACGTCGAACCTAATTTAGGGAGACTTATTGAAATACAAGCTTCCACTGTGAAAACTACTCCACAACATCTTGGCGACGAGGATTTGAAACTCACACGGGAAAAGAAAAACTTTTCGTACGTCTAACTACAACATTTTGGCGACGAAGGACTCGTAATTTACACGGGAAAAGAAAATTTTCGTTTACTTTACTACAACATTGACGACGAGGGATTCGTTTCTCAGACGGAGAAAGAAAAAAACTCTTCGTACGCCTAACAACAACATTAGCGACGAAGGAATTCGTAATTCAGATGTAAGAAATTTTTTTCGTTCACTCTATAACAACATTGGCGACCGAAGATTCGGAACTCAGACGGAGAAAGAAACAAAAAAATTCGTTTCGCCATATACAACACTTGACGACGAACGTATTTTGGCTTCATACGAAAAAAAAATTGCGTTCACTCTACAACACTTGTCAACGTGGATTCGTAACTCATACAGAAGTGAAAAAAATAAATTCATCCGCCATAATAAACGTGGTGTAGAAAAAGAATTGCGTTTCATACAATGAAGAAAAAAAAAATATTCACGTTATTTAGTGACGAAATTCAATTTTTTTTTTCATAATAATGGGAAAAAAAACAAAATTTTTTAACTGAAAGTTTTTTCGAAATTTAAACATCAACTCAGTGACGAAAAAATCAGTCGTATTCTTCTTAACTGAGAAAAGAATTTTATTATTTTTTCTCGATAAGACGGAACAACAAAAGACTATATTGGACCAGCAGAAAACATTCCAGATACAACTTCATGAGGATACTTTAATAGACAGATTCAATTTCAACGAGAAATGGAACTGATGCATAAGGAGTTTCAAAACAAAATTCTGGAAATAACTGAGAAGAGGAAAGAGAAAAATCTACGAAATGATTCTTTCCCAGAGAATACAATATGGAATTCGATTGAAATATTCACGTACAGTCCAGACGAAGAAATAACTTTTGAAGAGTATTTTAAAAAATATACGGACGTGTATAACGAGGACTGCCACACGTGGTCTGAAGGAAAGAAGATTAGACTTCTTTTAAGCAAGTTAGGAACTATTGAGCATAATAAATTGGTAAACTACATTTTACCGGAAAAAACTAGCGAGTTAACTTTTACCGAGGCGGTAAATATATTAAGTGAATTATTTAGTAAAAAAACATCTTTGTTTCACAAAAGGTGGAAATGTTTGAATCTGATGAAACAAGACTTTATAACGTATGCAGCTAATGTGAACAAGAATTGTGAAGAATTCAAACTAGCAGAATTAAGCGCTGACAATTTTTAGTGCTTAATATTTGTTCAGGGATTAGTTTCCGAAAGAGACGCAGAATTGAGGAAATTGGTACTTTCAAAATTGGAAAACGAACCGAGGATTTCGGTACAGAGTTTGGCCGAAGACTGCACAAGATATGTTAGCGTAAAGAAAGACTCGAAAAAGATAGAACAGTCTGGCGTTTCGCATGTAAGAAAAATACGCTACAAAAAAGAAAGTCAGTCTACCAAAAAGAACTCTAAAATTGCGGATTATCAAATAAAAAGTGAAATACCAGGAAAAAATAAACAAAACTCCCGAAGCCATGTTTTGCTTGTGGTAAACTTCACTGGTACAAATATTGCAATTTGAGGAATAAAAAATGTTTCAACTGTGAAAGAGTGGGGCATAAAACTGCAGATCAAAAAATAAAAACAATAAAATAAGAAAATTAAAGTCCGACGAAGTGAACGATGGAATAACTAGGAAATTTGTTACCGTCGAAATAAGTGATAAAAAAATAAAAATGCAACTCAACACTGGTTTCGACCTATCTATCATAAATTTGAATACGTGGAAGAAGTTGCGGAAACCAACTTTAATGAAGATTTTATTAAACCAACTTTAATGAAGATTTTATTTAATCGCGAGGTCCGTGACAGGAGAAAAAATACAATTTATTGGAGAATTTGTTACAAACGTCACGTTAAATAAAAAAAAATGCGAAAAGCTAAACTATTTGTCATGAAAAATACCACGAACTTACTTGGTACGGATTGGATAACAGAATTTCAATTATGGGATTTACCAATAAATTCTTTCTGTTACTTACAAGGTTGAAAATTTAATCTACGAAGCTCAAAAATTAGTTAGAAAACTAAAGAGAACTTTTTCCTACTTTTTTTTCTCCAGGTTTGGGAACGTGTTTCCAAAGACGGAGGCAAAATTACAATCCAAAACAAAACGCTCAGGCGGTATTAAAAAAAAGGAATGTGCTGTTTGCTTCAATTGAACAGATAGATAAAGAATTGGACAGATTAGAGAAAATAGGTTTATTTAAAAATGTTGAATGGTTAACACCGACAATATACGTGAAAAACAAGCTTCAGAAAGTAAAAATGAAGCCGACACCGAAAACACTGAGGAACGAGTTACGCGCAGCCAAGGACATGCAGTATTACTAAATGTTTTAAGTCAACAAGAACGTACAGAAACTGCGAGTCCATCTTTAAGAAGTTCAAAGCGGAAGATTGTTTCTGGTAACGCTTTGGAGATATATAAAAAAAAAAAAAAATAGAAAAGCGGATTGGCTATATGACGTACTTGGTGAAAGGGTAAAAACTCACGTGCAGTAAACAGATCAGACGACGTTTTTCAGATGTGGTTGACAGCGGTCCCGATCTCAAAAAAAAAAAAAAAAAAAATAGATGGAGGTGATTTTTTAATAAGTTTGATCTAACAACCCCTGCAAATAATTTTACCTAAGGTACGCCAATCCAGAAGAAAAAAAATGGGCAACATATCATTCAAAAAATATAAAAAAAACGTAGGAAATACGCTACGATGTTGCTAAAAAAAAAATTGTTTTTCTTCATATTTTCTGTAAAAAACCTGAAATAAATAAAAAATTTTTCTCCTGCAGAGTAAAGTTTTAGGGGGGTGGATATTTACCATATACCTATTCTATTGTAATGGACTCTCCCAAATAATAAGTAGTAGATTCCGAAAAAATTTGTTCGGAACAATCAGTGGTGTTTAGCGGTCTTTGACTGCACACGCCTCCTGTCAAACTCTCTGCGTTAGCAGAGAACCCATTTTAAGGCTTTGCCGAAGGGCAAGGTTTCGTCCGGGGAGAGGTGGATGGGGCCTGAACCCGTTTAATCGGCTTCAAAGGCTATATTTTTGGCCGAGCCTACGGGCTCAGGAAAACCCACATAAAACCGGCCTTGTGCCATATTCTTTTCCGTGGGTGAAAGATAAATACCCAATGGTGTCCGCGGTCTTTGACTGCACACGCCTCCTGTCGAACTCTCTGCGTTAGCAGAGAGGAACCCGACGAGGCTTTGCCGAAGGGCAAGGTTTCGTCCGGGAGGTGGACAGGGCCTGAACCCGTTTAATCGGCTTCAAAAGGCTATTTTTTTTGGCCGAGCCTACGGGCTCGGAAAACCCACAAAAACCGGCCTTGTGCCATATTCTTTTCCGTGGGTGAAAAGATAAATACGAACAATGTTTAGCGGTCTTTGACTGCGCACGCCTCCTGTCGAACTCTCTGCGTTAGCAGAGAGGAACCCGACGAAGCTTTGCCGAAGGGCAAGGTTTCGTCCGGGGAGGTAGACAGGGCCTGAACCCGTTTAATCGGCTTCAAAAGGCTATTTTTTTTGGCCGAGCCTACGGGCTCGGGAAAACCCACATAAAAACCGGCCTTGTGCCATATTCTTTCCTCGTGGGTGAAAAAGATAAATACCGAGTGGTGTTTAGCGGTCTTTGACTGCGCACGCCTCCTGTCGAACTCTCTGCGTTAGCAGAGAGAGAACCCGGACGAGGCTTTGCCGAAGGGCAAGGTTTCGTCCGGGGGAGGTAGACAGGGCCTGAACCCGTTTAATCGGCTTCAAAGGCTATATTTTTGGCCGAGCCTACGGGCTCGGGGAAACCCACATAAAAACCGGCCTTGTGCCATATTCTTTTCCGTGGGTGAAAAGATAAATACCCAGTGGTGTTTAGCGGTCTTTGACTGCGCACGCCTCCTGTCGAACTCTCTGCGTTAGCAGAGAACCCGACGAGGCTTTGCCGAAGGGCAAGGTTTCGTCCGGGAGGTAGACAGGGCCTGAACCCGTTTAATCGGCTTCAAAAGCTATATTTTTTGGCCGAGCCTACGGGCTCGGGAAAACCCACATAAAAACCGGCCTTGTGCCATATTCTTTTCCGTGGGTGAAAAGATAAATACCCAGTGGTGTTTAGCGGTCTTTGACTGCGCACGCCTTCTGTCGAACTCTCTGCGTTAAGCAGAGAGGAACCCAACGAGGCTTTGCCGAAGGGCAAGGTTTCGTCCGGGGAGGTAGACAGGGCCTGAACCCGTTTAATCGGCTTCAAAAGGCTATTTTTTGGCCGAGCCTACGGGCTCAGGGAAACCCACATAAAAACCGGCCTTGTGCCATATTCTTTTCCGTGGGTGAAAAGATAAATACCGAACGGTGTTTAGCGGTCTTTGACTGCGCACGCCTCCTGTCGAACTCTCTGCGTTATTAGAGAGGAACCCGGACGAGGCTTTGCCGAAGGGCAAGGTTTCGTCCGGGGAAATGTAGACAGGGCCTGAACCCGTTTAATCGGCTTCAAAAGGCTATTTTTTTTTTGGCCGAGCCTACGGGCTCGGGAAACCCACATAAAAACCGGCCTTGTGCCATATTCTTTTCAAGTGGGTGAAAGATAAATACTCAGTGGTGTTTCGCGGTCTTTGACTGCGCACGCCTTTCTGTCGAAAACGTTAGCAGAATAAACCCGGACGAAAGCTTTGCCGAAGGGCAAAGGTTTCGTCCGGGGAGGTAGAATAGGGCCTGAACCCCGTTTAATCGGCTTCAAAGGCTATTTTTTTTCCGAGCCTACGGGCTCGGGGAAACCCACATAAAAACCGGCCTTGTGCCATATTCTTTTCCGTGGGTGAAAAGATAAATACTTTCAATGGTTAAGCGGTCTTTGACTGCACGCCTCCTGTCGAACTCTCTGCGTTATAAGAGAGGAACCCAGACGAGGCTTTGCCGAAGGGCAAGGTTTCGTCCGGGGAGGTAGACCATGGCCTGAACCCGTTTAATCGGCTTCAAAGGCTATTTTTTTTGGCCGAGCCTACGGGCTCGGGAAAACCCAAAGTAAAAACCGGCCTTGTGCCATATTCTTTTCCGTGGGTGAAAGATAAATACCAACAAAATGTTTCACTTTGACTGCGCACGCCTCCTGTCGAACTCTCTGCGTTAGCAGAAAGGAACCCGGACGAGGCTTTGCCGAAGGGCAAGGTTTCGTCCGGGGAGGTGGATCCAGGGCCTGAACCCGTTTAATCGGCTTCAAAAGGCTATTTTTTGGCCGAGCCTACGGGCTTCTCTTTCAAACCCACATAAAACCGGCCTTGTGCCATATTCTTTTCCGTGGGTGAGAAGATAAATACCGATCAGTGGTGTTTAGCGGTCTTTGACTGCACACGCCTTCTGTCGAACTCTCTGAAGTTAGATTCTCACCCGGACGAGGCTTTGCCGAAGGGCAAGGTTTCGTCCGGGAGGTTCTTAGAACCCGTTTAATCGGCTTTTAAACTATATTTTTTGGCCGAGCCTACGGGCTCGGGAAATTTATATAAAAAACCGGCCTTGTGCCATATTCTTTTTTCTCTATGAGAAGATAAATACTCAATGGTGTTTTAGCGGTCCTTTTGCAAACGCCTCTGTCGAACTCTCAAATTGAGCCTCAGGAACCCGACCGAGGCTTTTTGGGGCAATGTTTCGTCCGGGGAGGTAGATAGGGCCTGAACCCGTTTAATCGGCTTCAAAAGGCTGTTTTTGGCCGAGCCTATAGGCTATGAAAAATCACATAAAAACCGGCCTTGTGCCATATTCTTTTCCGTGGGTGAGAAGATAAATACTCAGTGGTGTTGAGCGAGTCAGACGATATCGGACATTGAAGTATCAACCATTACAACTAGATTTGCTGCGTCATTAACTCTTATTTTCCAAATTCCTAACGTTTTGTACGTCGAACCTAATTTAGGACGACATACAAGCCTCCACTGTGAAAACTACTCCACGACAGTTCACAAAGATGACACCTGAAAAGTAAAACAAATTTCGATATATGACAGACAATAGGCAGGAATATTGTAATGTACAATGAAGTTTCCTATAGTATATGAAACTAGGTTGCAACTATGTCTCGCCGTTTTAGTGTTGAACTAGCTAAATGTAACCGTAACTTATATTGTAATAGTTTATTTTCAATCATTTCTCGCCGGTGGAAGTCTTTTCCAAAGTCTTGCTTCCCTGTCACCTATAATCTTCAAATATTTAAATGCAATCTTCTGTTTTCATGTTTTTCTTTTAATTTCCTTTCTCCTAAGTGAAGTCTTCTCATTCTCTTTCACTGCCAGTAACACCCATTGCGTCTTAGGGGCATTATCACCTTTCTTGGGATGAAATGATTTTTTTAAAAAAAAAAGAGCAAATTCAGAATATTAATTTCATCCATATATGCTCATCTGCTAAGGTTACTAACTATTCCCTGTTGCAGAGGCCTACTCAGTGTTTCTTTAATACCCACAATATTTTATGTTGCAACTATGCTTGGTGGACCATAGTTACTATTACTTGGAGATAGTTCCTCAACTGGTATGAGCAATGGCTAAACTTGTCTAAAACCCTCGGTTAAGATTCATTGGGACCCTTACCTCGGCGTTTTCCAAACAATTTCGTCGATATGGTTTCGATTCCAAAGCGTGGAATAACCGGTGCTATGATTTTCAATAAATACTCAACTCTGCTACACACTAAGATTGAATTCCCGAATTGTTATTTTTAAGAACAACAAAAATGCGGAAGTTGTGGAGCACTGTAGAGTAAACATGAAAGGATTGCCGCGATTTTGTGAAAGTTTGTTAAACATATATATCTGATGTCGCTGTTGATGATAAATTTAGGCTATAAAATCAAAATATTTTTTATGCTTGATTTGTTGCTTTTATTTAGCGGCATATATCAACCCCCATGAGTCATTTAATGCCGAAATCTAAATATTTTGAACGCAATTTAATGGCATCAGCTATAAAAACTTTGAACGCAATACAAATATTTCTATATAATTTTATACTTTCATCCTAAACGTATGGTTTATAGATATATAGTTTCTAGATTATCTATTGTAAGTGTTCTATGTTTTGTTATAAACCTATTTCTTTAAGGTAGGACATTATTTTGAAGTTTTCAAATAGTTTCTCGTTTTGTTCTTCTTGTAGTATTTAGACATAATACTTACATCAGTGCTAGATATATAATAAGACTCGTTCCTCCGTGACAGCCGAACGATTTTCGTCCTATATTAAATATTTAATAATAATAATAATAATAATAATTGTTCTTCTTTGATTTTGCAGAATTATTAGATTAAATAAATCAAGTATGGATCTATCTTTTTGAAGAGCATCTTTCATGTAATGATTAGGTATATGATCCAACTGATTCTTCTTGTTAGATTTCTGCGAGGGTTCATTTTTGGTTTCCTTGCTCTTGATGCTTCGGACAACCTCCCAATTGCCGTCTGCTGTCACCTCTGCTGTCACTATTTTGAAAAATCTTAAAAATTGTGGCACATGAGAAAAGCAACAATCCCTGTTGTAGGCGGAGCCCATCGGATTGTCTGGAAAAGATTCCAGTAGACTAATTGAAGGATTCTTTATTACCCATGCCTTAAAGAAATACAAAAATTGTCCTCATGAGTACTTTTCCACAACAAAAAGTGCTTTATCTATGTAAAATGTTTGTGTGTGTGAGTGTGTGTGTGTGTGTGAGCGTCAGTGGAAAGTGTCATGATGCCTTACGCTTCTGGTCAAAACCCAGAAAGAAATGTACATCACACCAAAGAAATAATAATAATAATAATAATAATAATAATAATAATAATAATAATAATAATAAAAGGAAATTGAAAGATTCTAGTATTAATATCAGTCGAGATTTATTGCTCTAAAATATGGCAATTGTGGTTGGTATTAATATCCCTCAGAGATATGATGTATAACAGTTTCATAGGACTTTACAATACACAAAGAACATTCAAAGCGAATAACCCAGATATCGCAATCAAAGACTTCAAAAACAGGAAGAGATTTCTTATTGGTATAGCAGTCCCTGCAGATTGTAATATATAAAAATATCCTCAAAAACTATCAAAATACAAAGATTTTGAAGTAGTAATAGATTGATTCGATTTTTAAAGGTTATCAACAGTTTGGAGGCTATCTAAAGCCAGAAAATATTTTTTAATTGTAGTAATTGTTTGTTTCTTTCTTTTGGGGTTTTTTTGGAGAGGGGTTTGTTTTGATTATTTGGGGGGGTGTTAGTTTTTTTGTTGTTGTTTTTTTTTTTGTTTTTTGTTATTTTGGGATTTTTTGTTTGTTTTTTTGTTTTTTGTTTTGTTTTTTTTTTCGTTCTTTTTTTGCTAATAATGGTTTAGTGATACAAGTTCGATTAATTAAACTATAAATGGGGTAGAATAGATAGATTTGCACATTTCCCAAGGGTATTTGCTTGTAAGTGAATATAACGAACCCGACTGGAATTGGAACACGTCTCTCAAATCTTTCATTCCGAGTCATTCTCAATTACACGTTCGCACATCCAACACTAAGTACCTGGTTTTCCCATGCAGTCATTCATTTTGACCATACAAATATTGATCAAAACTGGAGAGAATTCGAGGACTGCTCGGTAATAGTGAAAAATCACTAGTTTGGTTTCTGAAAGAACGAGAGTTAGAAACCAGTTTCCACCTCCAACCGTTGTGCTGTTAGAGCTAGATCAGGAAAGAAATCAGCTGATAGGCTCTGGTTTTCCAGATTTTTCGTGTTTTGTATCAGCATAACATCAAACGAAGTTATAAAAAACTACTGATTTGGCACTAAACTAATTTTAGTTTCATTGCCATTACTACCATTAAAAGTCGAATTGAATCGCCATTCCATTGACTAAACGCATCATTAAAACATACGTATTCTGTATTATTCATGAAATGCAAATCTGGACAAGAGATACCAGAAAGAACTTCATTTATCAATGTTAATCACAAACGGCGTTATTCAATGCTATCCAGGCTTAGCGTCAGTGTTGAATGCCTGATGAAACACCGTTGAAGGAGACAGTTTGATTCGAATTAAATATCTAATAATAGTTAAATATGAATATATATTGGAATAAAAGAGTACAATAGGGCAAAGAGAAAGCCGGCTTTTTTGAATTGATTGCGATAAAATTTCGGCATAATGCTGGCAGTTCTTTATCTGTAATATAATCCGGTTCGGCTTTTGCCACCACCCTATTCACAAATGTAGCTTGTTCGTAATTGTTGTTAAACTGTATCTTTTTCTCGCTACTTCCACTGCATTGGGACAATCGATTTAACAGCATGAAATATCATGTCTGTCTGATAGATGAGAATTCGGTGTCCATAGCTATATAGAGATGTGCTAATAGGATAATGGTTATTGGTGCAGGAAGTGGAACAGGCGAGCCGAGTTCGAATTCCTGTCGAATTTGTTTCGTTCAATTCGCGCCAATTCCAACAGAAAAACATACAATCTGCCATTAGATATAAGTAAAATAACAGCGTAGATTTGGGCCACTATACTTGAATTGCAAATAGTATAGAGGTAAATATCTGAATACAACGATGAGAAAAATTGCTTGTAGTTTTAGAAGACAACTATTCGTCTCTTATCAGCTTCCCCCCAAAAACGACTTGTTCTAATATTAATACTTGTTGGGATCCGTCTACCCAGATTTTTGTTATTCGAGTGTCGGGATTCCAAACATTTAACAACAACGCATATTTTAAATGAAACATAAGGAAGCAGAACGCAAGTTGAAATAAGATTTATTTATTCTATTCAGAAATATACAATAGCAATAAAATTTTCAATTTTCCTTTCAGTGAAGTTTGTTTTATAATGTAATTAAGCCTTCGTAGTATTGTGTAAAATGTGTGAAAAGACTTACGGTCAGCTTAGTGTGTTTCTGAATTCGTTGACTAAGCCTTTGTCGGCAGCTGTTGTTAATCCCTATTTAATCTATTGTGTGCGTGGACAAGTACTTAGCCGGCGGTTTCTGGCTGTCGTCTCTTCCATATATAGATCAAATTAGCATCCAAACTTGTTTTGAACCCCGAGAAGCAGTAGGCTTCTAATTTTATATCCATAAAGGACATGTGACACATAATTTCATATAAAGGTGTGTACTTTTTTGATAAAATGTTTCATTATTTAGAAAATAATTTCACAGTAGCTCCCGAAAATCTTTTTTCTGAAATTTGCTGGAGTGGCGAAAGGAATAATTATTGTTATTTTCTAAATGGTCTTAAAAATAATATGTGGCTGGTGTACAACTACGTCTAACACGCATTTTGGCGATATGTACTTTAGTAATTATTGTTTATCAAATAAACTTTCTGATATCATTTTATTGGTTGAAAAAGGAAATAATTCATATATATATATATATATATATATATATATTGAGGGAAATGTATGACAAAGTGGGAAAAAAAACTTTTTGCGGGAGGGTTTCGTCTTTCAGGACTTCATCGGACTAAATTTGTTAGGCTAGTGCGAGTGCACATGCGCGAACGATGGATGCTGGGAAATATTTTTTTTACATTTGTGCGACTATTCATGCGCACGAACATGGGATGCTGGGAATTTTAGATTTACCTATTATCTCTCACGCACACACACACACACACAAACATACACACACACACACACACACACATATATATATATATATATATATATATATATATATAGAGAGAGAGAGAGTGGGGAGGCGGAGAGAGAGAGAGATGCATCATCTGGCGTGAAGAATAGTTTGGAGAAGCAGTCATCGCGCTTAAACCCTCTCTCAAATTCTTCTGTCCAGTTTCTCCAACGAGGCTTTGGTCAGCCAGTGGTCTATTTCTCAGGTACATTCCAATGGTACTGCAAATTGAGATACCATTCTCAGACAAAACAAATCAAAGTCCTGGCATATTTACCATGGTTAGATTCGAACTCGGGTTCAATGTCCGGAGATCAAACGATCGAACCACTCGACCAAGCGCTCGTATATACATATATTTATTTGCTTACCTAATAATAAATTGTTCCATTCATTTGAGTTTATAGTGTATACTGTCATGTTTATGTCTGAGAGATCGGTGTGGACATTTCTACTTGACCAAATCTGTTCAGTGAAACAACAATTCATATCCACACAGAAATATAATTTAGCAATAAAGAACAATACAACGATTTCTTTGTATATTAAATCATGTCAGTATCTACGTTATCTGAAGATTAAACTCTTTCATTTTTCAAGCCCTACGTATTACTGTCTATCATCACTTTAAAAAATAGTCATTTTTTCCCTAGTGTTTTATTTATTTATTTTTTTTTTTTTGGTAAGGTGGTGTCATTGGCTTTGGTTCAGTTGTGTTTTTAGATGTCTTTTATCTCGCTGCAAAAATGATTAAGATTTTTTTTTTTTACATTTCAGGTGAACGCTGTGTTCGACGCCTTTCAGACTAGTAATTTTTATTTCAGTAAATAAATAAATTTAGAATCTCCGTTAAAAATAAAAATACTCCAGCCAGTTTTCTGTTTCGCAATCTGCAGGAGAAAGATTGCTTTCTCGAAATTTAAACAACAGAAATCTGTAGATTCTTCGCTTGCAAAAAAATAATATTTTTGACTGTTAGTTTGGTTGATTTTTGTTTGTTTAGCAGCATGTTTGTTTCTATGAGTTATTTAATGCTGAAATCTAAATATCTTACTAATTAACCCATAAACGGGGGGAATATGCGTATTCGTCCCCTATTTATGCGCAAGTGAATAGTTCTAATCCATCTGGGAATGGAACTCGGTTCTCCGATTAACAAATTCTAGCCATTATCCAAAAACCACCCGCACATTCAAGATGACAACACCTGGTATTCCCATGTACTTAGTTGACCTCTTTTGACGTTGCTTAACTGGGTTGATCGGACGAGTACCTGTGTTTAACCGTGATGTCGTCGTAAGCTAATATATCTGGCATTTGTCCATACTGTGATTTAGCACAACCCTCTCGGATAAGTACCACCTTTCCCCAAAGAATTTGAAATAACCTCGGCTCTCGAATCTTTTCAAATAAAAATAAAGAGAATTCCGTTTTCATTTCATTCCATAATGTGTCATCGTTTTCGTGTCACTCGTTCTATATTTGTCTTTTTTAAAACATTTCAGTCGAATAAAGGCAATATAGCCACTAAGACGCAAGGGGGTTACTGAGAGTTAGAGAATATGAGAAAATAATAAAGATCAAAGTTGACTAGAATACTAGAAACCGGAAGATTATTCCACAAACGAGAAGTACCAAATAAGAAAATGTTAGCATAGAACTTACTGTCGCATTTAGCCATTTTCAACCGTAAATTGATGAGAGATTACCTTTAATCTAATCTCTTATACTATTTTAACAAATACGTGTTGATTTCGGAATAGATCCTTGCACAACCTCATAGATTTGTACATTGAAACACTAAATTCTTATTTCATGTCTCCTAATTGTAGGTTAAGATACACACGGAGAAGAACACATTGCCCAGGATATAAAAGCGTTCGTTGAGTTACTAAAAAATGACTTCACAGAAAGAGTTATGACTTTAATACCTGGCCACAAAGCGCGATCAAAACTTAGAGAGTTGAATTACTAAAGGGAATTAACTGAGAAATCAAAAAAAAATAGATTCATGACACATGAACTTAGTACAATCTACTCCGGTGGACTAGATAAAGGGTTCGGTTCGAAACTCTTACGGAGAAGGTCGGGGAGTCGTGACTATTGTAATAAAGATGAGGACAATAGTCCAAACTATGTAAATAGTTACCTCATCTTAGAAATATAGGCAGATAGTGTAAAATGATGTAAATTTATATTTTATAGATTATAAAATAAGGTTCAGTACTAAGGTAGAGTTGAAATGTTAGAACAACTTGACATATTTGGAAAGGATGTTAGAATAATCCAGAACTTATATACTGGGAGAAAACTACCTGCTTACAGTTGGAAAATGAATAAGGTAGGTATATAAAAAGAGAAAGGCCCGTAAGACAAGCTTGTGTCTTCTCAGCAGATTTATTCAGTAAGCTTATCCTGGAGGAGTTGGAAACCCAATCATGATTTATATACACTTTTAACTGAAAATATGGAGATGGCGGACACAGAAAGAAAAACGAAGACCTCATAGACAATGTAGGGATACACGAAAGAGCACTTGTAAGCAAATAAAATCTATGGTTGACAACAAGAGAAGAAGCTCAATATGCGTACTACGTTTGTCAGGTCAGAATCGAGCAAGTGCAGTGGTTTAAATATCTAGGAAGTGTTTTAACAGGAGATGTAAAAATATGGCGCCGAAATCCGAATGCGAATTAGGATAGCAGACGATTCCTTCGAAATGCTAAAAAACCGGAATGCTTATTTATAAACAAACAAAAACTCATGAACTACTATTTAATATCAATCCTTCTATATATCAGCGAGTGCCAGACAATTATTTTGGAGATGAAGAGAATCTGTAACCAACAGATATTTAGTTCAACGGAAGGATTACAAGAATGTGATAGAGGAATGGTATAAAGAACGATGACGTTTTAATAAAAATGGAAACAAGAAAGACACTTATACTCAGAAATCAGAAAGTGACACTTAATATTTCTGAGATACAAAATGAGGACTGAGGGCATGGAAAATTTAACACTCACAAGGAATATCGAAATCAAAGGAGATATAAAGAGATAGAGGTTAACCTGCCCGCTGAACGTCTGGGAATGAATAGCGGAAGGAACAGATAGAGTTATGTTGAATAGACGAATATTAAAATAAGCTTCACGGGATAGAAAGTTGTGGAGAGTCATAATCATCACAAAACTGAAGGGAAACGGTATCTTAAAAAATTCACTTCTGGTTGATACGTTCTCGAAGAACAGTAATTAAAGTCTTTGTTTACTGCAGAAGGTCAATCGATTCATCAAGAAAATGATAGACAAGGCATAGCTATATGAATAGAAAATGAAAATTTATTGGCAGGTTTAAATATTAAGCTCTTTTTTCAGTATTATTCCTATTCTTATAAAGAAAACCTAATTTATTGTATAATTTTAGACATTGTTTTTTGGCAAATTTAACAGATTAAATAAAATTAAAACACAACTTAAATCTCCTGAATAATATCATCGCCTCATTAAAATTAACTTAAATGTTAGACAATCATTTCTCAAATCAGATATCTGGATAAGCGAAAACAAAAGATTAGAGATCCTGTATCAAGGCGAAGGAGAATCCCATTTGAGCTCATCCGATTCCTCGACGACTTAAAGACCTCAGTATAAACCCAGAAAAAAGAGTTTCGTGGTCAGTCTTTCCTACCCTTTCGCTAGAAAGCGGAACAGGCCTGTCCACTTTAATGTAACTACCAAAAAATATTTCGATGTAGCGCTTGCTACAATGAAGGAGGGGATATCTCTCTCTCTCTCTCTCTCTCTCTCTCTCTCTTTCCAACGTACCGTGAGCTTCGAAAGCTGTTTCAATGATAAGATGTATACGTTTGAATGTGAATTTAAAAAAAACATGAACGTTGAAAAAATTGATTCATTGATTCTGAATGTAAAAACCAACATTTTGTGTCAACCTCCATATTGCCATTTCTCTTGTCAAACTCTTACGGCTGTATCACGTTAAAACACCGGTTCTCGTACACTGAAGTTAAACAACCTCTAGTATGATCAGTATGTAGATGGGTGACGGCTAGGGAATACCAGGTGCTGTAAACTTGAATGTGCGAGTGGTGTAATGGACAATGGCACGGAATTTGAAATCGAAGGGCCGGGTTCCAGTTTTAGTCGGATTCGTTATATTTCCTTTTGTCCAGATACCCTTGGAAAATGTATGAACCCACGTCTTTTCTTCCCGCTATGGGTTAAATAGTAATACTTGTATCTGTAAATCCTTATTGACTTAAAAAAACTCTTACAATTTAAAAATATTTTCTAGCTTAAAATAACCTGCAAAAAGTTGATACGCCGTAAAAAAGAAATTAATCAATAAAAAATAATCTTATTAAACGTTCAGTGATTTTAAATCGATTTAACTATAAACAAGTAACTCCAGACATTAATTCTTGTATTTTCCATGGATTAAGTTCTTTATATTTGCCTTTGATTCTATTGGTACCCAATGTCTTTCTCAAGAACAATAAATAGGAAACATATATTTAATAAAGAATTTTAAGGACCATCTTTAAAAAAGACTTATAAGAATGATATTTGGTTGATACCAAATTTCTTGAAATTCTGCTGCAAAAGAGCAGCATTATTCATTGATAATACTATTTGACTAAATTTTGTATAACATATCAGATTTTCCAATGTAAGGTACTAGTTTCATTATAAAAGAATATTAGGGTGTCCAAAATGCAATTACATTTTTTGCAAAAAGGTGTTAAAAACAAATGTAAGTTAATATTTTTTAATCATTTCAATAAAGCCACTAAGATGCAAGAATTCGCTGAGTGTTAGAGAATATTAATTAAGGAGAAATATTAATTAAGACAGGAATTACAAAGACAGGAGATAGCGATTGATATTGCATTTCAGTTTATATTGATCAATGTTGACTGGAAAGAAAGAAGCTGGAATAGAGTTCATAAGCGAGAAGTGTAGTAGAAGAAACTGTTACCATATAACTTACGGTTACATCAAGTCATTTCAACTGTAAAAGAATGAGACCATACCGCCAATCGAGTATTACGTTTAAATTCATAAAGTTTAGATACCATACTGGACAGCTCGTCAAAACAATTACAAAGCATGTATTTATAGAAAAATCACACGGAAGTTACGTCACGGTGGTGGTAAGGTGACGGAAGCCGGAATGTCATGTTAGGATCGATAACATTGCAGAGTGGAAAACTGGATCAGGAGGTCAAAAGAGCAAGAAGGACCATCATTTCAACTTAGAGCTAAATACAATTTTATTGTGCAAAGTAGAATCCAGTAGTGTTAAAAAAAAACTCGAAGAATTCCAGTAAGATATCTTTAATCATTTCTACGATACAAGGTTCGAAGCAAAATTCAACAATAGGACAATTTTGATGTAACACGACACAGGCAATTTTGCTGTTAAACCCGGTATAGCAGGATTAGCAGACCATATGTTGCAGCACTTTTCAAATCAATGACGAATGGTAGTATTATAAATATTATAGTAGACTTAATAAATAGTATTTCTGAAAACTGCAATCACCATTTTCAAAGAATTTAACCAATTAGAAAAGCAAAACTTTGTTTCAACATTTAAAGAAATTCCCTTTGAACAACTTGATAAACATTTTTGAAGTTCTTGATTCAAGAACATTATGGCTCTTATGAAATATTCGATTCCTCAAAACTAATAATCACCTATTCTGAGAAAATTGGAGATCCTGCCGGGCTTCAGCGTTTAGAGCCACAATCTTACCAACATAAGATACGCTGACAACAGAGTACTGACAACAGACACGGAAAAGAAGCTACAAAACCTCCTACAGAAGGTAGCGAGGGAGAGCGAGGGACTAACTATAAACTACAAAGCGAGAGAATGCATGGTTGCAGTAAAAGGATGAACCCGAAATGCGACTTGCAAGTCGGGAACCCTTAAATCAAGTATGTACCAAAGTTTAAATATCTAGGAAGTGTTTTGACAGATGGACGCTAAGTGCGACACTGAGATCCGAAGACGGATTGGAATGGCCAAGGATGCATTCCAAAAGCTGTGTAGAGTACTGGAGAATTTCTATGGTGAACAGAAAAGAGTACTGAGCTGCTACGTGACATTTGTCCACCTATATGGCAGAGAATGTTGGACGTTCTGTTCAAAGATGAAGAAGAGACTCGAGGTAGCGGAGATGTGGTTCTACAGAAGGATGCTAAGGATAGCATGGACCGAGCGTGTGAGCAACGATGAGGTCATGAAAAGGATACAAACAAGGAGGAAGGTTATACATAACATATGGAAGAGGCAGATGAAATTACTGGGACATGTAATAAGAAAAGAGGGCCTGGAGAATCTGATACTCATAGATCAAATAAAGGGAAAAGTAAACAAGAGAAAGCAACGCATGACATATTTGCCTGGCTTAAGCAACTGGATAAAAGAAAATGGACTGGATGAAATAGCAAAGGGACAAAACTTATTGAGAGTTGCAAGGGATAGGGAGAAGTGGAGAGCCATGATCGCCTACGTTCTGAAAAGAAAAGGCCCATAAAAAAAGAAACTAAATATGGTGAGTATGGAGAATGGGGATTAACCTCCATTATATCCTTGCATTGTCTTTCCGGAGACTAATACCTTCTCTGTTTAACGAACAAGACTAAGGACACATTGCACAGTGGATAAAGGCGTTGGTCGGATCCAGTGACAGAACCCAAAGAGTTGTGAGTTCAATACCTAGCTAAGGCAGGAGATAACTGATAAATGACATCCATTAGACATGGTACGTTGAACTAGAACAGTCTATACCAGTGAGCGGAATAAAGTCTTCAGTTCGAAAATTCCAACCACCTGAAGAAGCCCGGAGCGTACATCGGCCGAAACGTTGTGATAAAGATGGCAACAAAGATGAGGACATTAGTCCTAATAATGTAAATAGTGTACATAATACCTCACCCTAGACAGATACTAAAGATTAATATCGATGCAATAATTCGCTTAGCCGATCAAGTTGGAAGCAATGATAATTTGCTTCCGTGATACAAGAGTTCGTAATGTTTAACACCTTTACGGCTCTACCAGACACAAAAGAATGGATTCAATAGAAGTCCTGATCCTCGGGTCGTTGCTAGTTTCTCATTCATTGATGATTACTGTCTTTTTCTGTGTTCGTCTTGACTTGTTTCCGCACGTTGAGACCGCCTCCCTCGACCGAGGAAAACACTGGCGTTATAGAGATCTCCCAGTCCCAAACACACGCCCACTATTGGCTAATACATGCCCAGTATCGTTCATATGCAAATAATCTGCGCCACATACTCTCATGTGAAGGTCTTCTCTCAACAGCCCAGGGGACGCAACTGTTTAGTGCTTACAGCACCGCATACAACCAACTCGGAGTCTTTTATCGGGCTGACCGGATTCTCTGTTGCATTATCTTTTTTTCTGTTGACATGCAAAATCTATTGGTCATCACCTGTAACAATGTGATGGAATAATGAAAGGCTAACATCCCGGGTGAATGACTGCTGTAGACTGTGCAACGTTGTGTTCATTTCTCAAGTGAAATCTCCTGGTGAACGTAAATTACTTTTTGGCATTTTTCGTCTGAATGTTAGATTAAGTAATGAGTTCTGTTCAAAATTCCCAGTAGATTAACCAGATTGATATACACCTGATGAAGGCCGGGGGTCACATTTGTCGAAACGTTATGATAACAAGTACGCTTCGGTCAAGAGGCCGAATGTAAATAGTGTAAATTGTTATAACTCACAGAAATTTAGACAGAAATTACAATTTAGGTTTAAATTCCTTTGCCAAGTTGTTTTTCATCATATCTCAATTTGTATTAAATGCATTCCAAAGTCTAGTTCCAATTTTAATACTTTGACCAAAAAATTTATTACTTAATGTAATACTGATTTTCGACCGTCTCTTTCGAAGTAGTCCTCTTGTCAATGTATCCACACTAAATTGTACGTGTGGTGCAATTAGTGATACGTTTGCGGGCGCGGAAAACGGTATCGGCTGAACTGAGTTCAGTTCCAGGCTCTGAGAAAAAGCGACAAATAGATCTCTCTGTACTTTTAATCTCAATGAAATAGTAGTTAGGTTCTATCATTGTGCAGAACTTGGATTACTGAAGGTCGATTGAAGGCTGGAGATCACAACAGCCGATAACAACAACAATGGCGAGGTCAATAGTCCGAATGTAAATAGTGAAAATAAATACCTATTTGCAATTTAATGTCCCCAATTAAAATTTGAAATGCGCGATAATCAACATAATGTCGAATAATAGATGATAGACTAATTATAGAGACAGTTTTCTACCATTCAATCTTTGGTCTGGCTTGTTTGATCGACCCATAATTCATAGCGGTGAAATACGTAATTACTTTTGAAAGGCCGTAATATTAGCTGTTCTGTTTCAATAGATTCATTTACGAAGAAATTCGATCGAGTCGATTTAGACATTTTTCCCCTTTTGTTCCAATTTCCGGATTGAGTAGTAAAAGCTCATACACAACGGAAAAGAATTCTAGCAATACACATGCAATACTAATGAAGGGACAAGATTAAATATCCCTACACAAGGACAACAGAATGAGGACAATCTACGCTCGTAAATTAATGAAAGGTCTACATGTTGTTAGCAGTCACTATTAATAATAATTGCACAAAAATATCCCTCTCCCCATATCTATCATACAGATACATTCTGTGATTTCCGAGCCAATAAAGTAGGCCACGTCTTCACAATGGCCGAATGGTTGTAATAATAAGAATGATGGCGATATTTGTTGTACTGTAAATAACTTAAACTCAGCGTTTGCGTTATGAAACACCATATATCTACAGTGAAAAGTCGAGTTAACATGTTTCATGTAAAAGATGCGTTGCTTACATTGAAATTACAATACAAACATGAGCTTCCCATTTTCCCCGATAAAAAAAGTCTCTTTTCCATGTATCATTCAAAGGAGTCAATGTTCATTTCTGAATTTCGGTGATGAACCAACCAAGACCGCATAGACACTCCCTAAAATATAATGGAACCATGAACCACCTTCAAGCTACCTTGTTAATATTTACGATGCATAACCTCACGGTACCTTGTCTCATTCAAATCCTAATATCTACCTTGATTCATTGGATCTCGCCAGATATTGCCAGTCCACCGAAGTCAAGTTAACTACGTCACGAGGCCAGGAAAATCCTTTGTATAATGTCGTATTATCAACAAGAAAGCCTGGGATATTTTCTAATCTCTTAATCCATGGATTTAAAAAAAAAGGGTTCAACTGACCTATTCGATAGCATCTGTTTATTCCTCAATTTTCAGTAGATATGCTTTATGACAGTGACGTTTAACAATTCTAACCAGAGACCTTAGGTCACACTCATTAAAGACCGGTAGTCGGTTTGTTGGGCGCTGATATCTTCCATCAGGTACTGCTAATTCATACTTGATACTCCAAGTAAAGAAATTTTTAAATGTACGAGCAATTTTTCAAGTGGTTTGTCAGATCCATCTGACAGCGACTAATAGCGATTTATATCACTTTCCCATGAGCAGCTTAACCCGTGTTTATACTAACTCACCAGATATTAGCGTACACATATATAAGTATGTCCATTCGTATGATGTCATGGTATGGTGACACCACATACTATTACCCTTACATACTGCTATTCGATGTCGTTTTGCGTGTCAAAGTGTGAATACGAGATCGGAATTACAAATCAGGAAAGAATCATAGAAACCAGTGAACACAAGAGGAAGAATCTAACTAAGGATTCGAGACAAATGTCTTTTGTCACGTCAAAGTGTGTATAAAAGACGCTAATTACAAATCAGAAAAGAATTATAGAGTCCCATAATCTAAAGAAGAAGAATCTAATGCGAGATTCGAGATTAGTGTCTTTTGGCACGTCAAAGTGTGAATACAAGACGCTAATTACAAATCAAGGAATAATTATAAAGACCAGTAATCTAAAGAGGGGAAATCTAACACGAGATTCAAATCCTAATATTCTATGTTAAGAGAACTGAAAATTGAATTTTCTTAAATGTGTTCTTGCTGAACATGTCTCTTTGTGACCTACTAAACTTTGTACCTCTTAACAATGTTTTACTTCCTAATCTACTCGACATTACCTTTCTGCGATCCATTTACACGGGAACTTTAGCTTTATTATCCGGACCCCGTCTCGCATTCACCTCTGTTCGTGTCAAATTTTACTAATTTTTTCCTCATTATTTTTCTCAGGAAGTTCAATTGTCTCTTTCTCAATCTAAGTATAAATGTCTTATTAATTTCCATTTTCCTTAAAACTTTCCCGTTGCTTACACTCTCCGTCCAGTGTATACTAAGCATCCTTCTCTAGAACCCTATAACAGTGGTCTCAATTCTTTATTTAATCTGTAATGAAATTGCCATAATGGACGACTGATATTACATAACAGGCCTGTATTCTCTTACGTTCCTTGTCGCCACTGGTTTCAGCCTCGCAGGCTCAATTCGACATCATAAACAGTTTCGTTTTCGTTTTAGTATGTGAGATGGACAGATGATGTTACATTGAACATAGGAGCTTGCGTGAGGGATATCTTCAGGGGGACGCAGTCCCACGCGGGGTAGCCTATCTAAGGAATCTGGGTCGGCAATATTGTGAACGCTTCCAATATCTTGCAGCCCTCAGTCGAATTCGCGCTCTTTTCTTAGAAAAGACAATCCATCTCTGTCAGAATTCCATGACTACGAGATATTTTAACTAATGGCTTGCAATGCTAACCCAACCTTTGCATTCTATTACAGTACCTTATATATTTGTAATATATATTTTAAATTCTATGTGTCACTTTTAATTTATTCATTTTATTTCTCACTCGCTATACCTCAAGAATTAGCGCTATATACGTGGGTCAAATGAAAGAAATAGGATGACAATAAAATATATTCACGCATATGTTACAAGAGCAAATAATCATTTACCGAATTAGAAACCAATAAAAACGTGATAGTTATCATTCGATCAATACTCGTATAAAGGCATAAAGAGTAAACCCCACCTGTAAATTATAGTGGATGTTGTTATCATCAATATCCAGAAACGGCGGTTAATTTTCTTCGTTTCTAACAAAGGTTTCAGTTTCTTAATTTGTTTAGTATTGGAAAGTTTTTGCTATTTAAATGCACCTTTAAGTCATTGAATGCAACAAGAGTTCAACTTCATTAAAGTCGGTGGTGTAGTAATGGATAGCGGCTCGAATTAAAGAATCGGAGAGCCGAGTTCAAATTCCAGTCGGATACATTACATTCACTTATGTGCTAATATCCTTGGGAAAGTTATGAATTTTCTTCTTCTCTCTATGCGTAAATAGCAGGATAGACCAGGTTCTATAGCCTTGGATGGCAACTGGTAAACCGCAAAAAAAAATCGTAATCTACTCCGGGAAAAAAATCTGCCTCGTCAGTCATGTATCGAAAGATACATGATCGCATAAGCCTGTATCACGCATGGCACATAACTGACTGATCACCATCAGCGAACAAGTTAAGTGATTTTGAGCAATTTTTTGCTATAACTAGGCACGCGATTCTTAAACTACATACGAGAATCATACCAGTGAATAAGAATACGATTTTTTTTTCATACGTTAAACAATTGATTATTCCCTGGTAGAGACTGTCAAATTGAAGTCGACCAATCAAGGGCATGTGATTTCAGACCTTCCGAAGATTCCATGTCAGTTACGCTCTTCCTCACCTCGTGAGTCGGGCTTTTATAGAACTTATTCTTATAAGCTCATTTCCTGATAATATCGGAAACATTTGAGTCCTGATTCTGCATTTTTTTTATGAGTATCCCTTCTAACGTAATCCACTGAGATACCTAGCTCATTTGACCGTCTGATACAACACCGAGCTCACTTATGCATTATTTAGGGTAAAATCTGTATATACCGATGTCCCCAAAAGATCAACTCGTCTTTGATCAAATGTTCTCGTTGGACATTTAACTACATTGTGACATCCAGTATGTTTAGTGGAAACTACATACTAAACAAATACTACAACAACAACAACAACAACAACAATAATAATAATAATAATAATAAAAATAATAATAATAATAAAATGCTTAAAAGCTGAAAACGAAGGATGTATACATGCGGCACAGGATCAATGCTTGCTAAATAGAAATTACCAAGCACACATACTGAAAACTTGAGTTGACCACTAATGCATATTCTGTGTTAAATATTCACTAAACAAAAAACGCGATATGATAGCTAGAAATATGCAACGTTTACGAGAAGGAAACTATAAGAAACTTATATGAATATCCCCAGACACTTTTTTATAGTTTTTCTATTGTAGATGTTATATGTTTTGGTATAAACATATTTTTTAAGGTAGGACATTATTTTGTCGGTTTCTGCATTTTCAAGTCATTTTCTCAGGTTCGATTCCTTGTAGCATTTAGACATTTAAAAATACTGATATCATTCCTAGGGATATAATGAGACATGATCCTCGGTGACAGCCGACCGATACTCGTAGATTATATATTATTATTATTATTATTTTCTTTGATTTCTGGCGTTTACTCATTTCTTTCCGGGTCCCGCCCAAAGACCTAATGTTAGAAATGGCATCATGACACTTTCCACTGACAAAAAAAAAATTTACATAGATAAAGCCCTTCGTAAAGTGTGGGCTGTACTTGTCAGAACAATTTTTTGTAACTCCTTGAGGCATGGACTTCCAGGAATCCCTTCAATTAGTCTACTGCAATATTTTCCAACCAGTCCTAGGGCTCCAACTACAACAGGGATTGTTGATATTCCCATATGCCACATTTTCGAGATTTCTATTTCAAGGTCCTTGTATTTTGACAGCTTTTTGAATTTCTTCAAAGAAACATTGCATTCAGCAGGGACTGCCATATCAATAAGGAGGCACTTTTTTGTTTTTGGTCTTTATATAACAATATCTTGGCTCTGATTGTTCTGTCAGTGTGTATTGTGTAATCCCATACAATTGTAACAGGTCCTATCTCCGTAACCGGGTCTGGGTGGTGTTCATTCCATTTTCTTTCAGTTTCCTTCCCGTAGAAGTTGCAGATTTTCCAGTCTACTCTGTCATGCCGGGTTTTATTTTCAGTGGGTGCCAAATTATTATCATTATTATTATTATTATTATTATTATTATTATTATTATTATTGTTGTTGTTGTTGTTGTAGTGGTAGTATTAGTAGTAGTAGTAGTAGTAGTAGTAACAATAATAATAATAATAAACTGCAAAAATGGTATGAGCTTCACCCAGACCCGTTTACAGAGACAGGACCTGTAACAAATTTATGGTACTTTACAATACACACAAACAGAACAATTAAAGCTAATCGCCCAGACTTCGTGATCAAAGACCACAAGAGCGGAATGTGTTTTCTTATTGACTTGACCCTCACTGAAGATTGTAATATTATTTTTTGAATATTTTCAAAAAAACTATCAATATACAAGGATCTTGAATTTGGAATCTCAACAATATGTCGCATGAGGACATCAACAATTCCAGCTGTATTTGAGGGGGGATCTTTCTTTGGTTTCAAGAGAATCATTGAAGGGATCCCTACTTGCCAATGCCTTAAGGAAATACAATGAATTGTACTCACAATTACACCTCAGACCTTACGAAGGGCTTTAATCTATGTAAAATTTATGTGATTATATGCTGTCTTTTTTTCTTGAAAAATGCTCAGTGAGGGGTCATGAAGGATTTTCTGGCGTTAGGTGTCTTGTTGCGGCTCGAGAGGATATGATAATATAATGATAATAATATATAATAGCAGAAATTTTTTCAAACCAAGACTGTATATAAAAATAGGAGTGTTTCTTGTATAATCATACTATCAGCAGACGTAGTAATCTAGTAGTTTTGATGGACAAAACGGGAAACACTAGCGGGTGATGGTGTTAACTTTTAGAAATTAAAAAGAATCATCTAAATCGGTAGATAAAGACTAAAAAAGTATTTGAAAAAATAACAAAAATCGAAATTCTCCAAATGCTAACGAGAAGTATTTGGTATTTAAATGTGTCCTCTATTTTTGTTTTGTATCAAAAACGATATATTCATCCATTTTCACGTCAACCAGCGCTCTGATGAATATATAATTTCCCCAGAACAAGAATAAAAGATTGATCAATGGCTTTTATCATTGAAAAATACGATATTGTTATATGCAAATAATTACTACCCGATTCCAATTTTATTACAAATAGCAATTAATTGATTTAAGCAAAATAATTTATTAAAGGCAACGACAAACGCTAAGATATCAATACTTTCTAAACGTAGAATTTATTCTTTAGCTACATGAAAACACGACATTTTCGTTTAAATAAGGAAACATGGCATTTAACAGATAAAATCAAAATACGTTTCGAAGACTAAGACAATTTATTCAGTTGTTTGTTAGTCATTAATACCATTGCATCAGTAAGGTCAACATATTCACTTTTTAAACATATATTCTTAACGCATTTCAGAGGTTGAAGAAATTAAGTATTCAGATGTTATTTTAATATGAGAACATCACTTTTTAAAGGATATATCGATTTAGAGGATAATGAATGGTCTATTATGTTTTTTTTTCGTTTTTCTTAATAAACAACATGAAATATACAATAATTACATTATTTGGACTATTGTCTTCATCATATTTATTACAACGTTTTGGCCGTTGTGCGCTCAGACCTTTTTAAGTTAGTTGGAATATCGAACTGAATCCTTTATTTCGCTCACTGCGGTAGACTGTTCTAGTTCCACATATCATGTTTAATAGATAACAGTTATCAGTTATCTCCTGTTAATTCCCCTCTCCACGTTCTCCACTGCCTTAACCGGGTATTGAACTTACACTCTTTGGGTTCTGTCACTGGATCTAACTAACTGACATCCATTAAACATGGCAAGTGGAACTAGAACAGTCTACCCAAGTGAGTGAAATAAAGGGTTCCGTTCGACATTCCAACCACATGAAGAAGACCGGAGCGCACAACGGCCGAAACGTTGTAATAAATATTTCAACAAATATGATGACAATAGTCCGAATATTTTAAATAGTGTACATAATACCTCACTCAGTAATATAGACAGATACTGAAAGGCCGAAACGTTGTAATAACTATGGTGACAAAGATGAGGCCAATAGTCCAAATAATGTACATAGTGTACATATTACCTCATCTCAGTAATATAGACAGATAATGAATGGCTGAAACGTTGTAATAAATATGGTGACAAAGATGAGGCCAATAGTCCGAATAATGTAAATAGTGTACATATTACCTCATCTCAGAAATATAGGCAAATAATGAAAGGCCGAAACGTTGTAATAAATATATTTACAAAGATGAGGACAATAGTCCGAATAATGTAAATAGTATACATAATACCTCATCTCAGAAATATAGACAGATAATGAATGGACGAAATGTTGTAATAAATATGCCGACAAAGATGAGGCCAATAGTCCGAAAAATGTAAATAGTGCATTAGCCTCATCTCAGAAATATAGAAATATTCACTTTTTTAAACGATATATTCAAAAAATTTTCAGGGTCGAAGTAATCGGATATTATATATGGAATCACTATTTTTAGAGGATGTATTCGGAATACACTTAAGTATTCGTACATTTTTAATAGATACCATCAAAATTTATTATACAGTGATTCAATTGGGATTGTAATGCATAATTCATGTAAGCGAAACCTGTTACTTGGGAACGTCAGTATACGTAAGGTAAGGAAAATCTTCATTGATTGTCGGCCCTAAACAGTGATATGAAAGACTTCGTGGTTAAACGCTGAGGATATAACCTGCAGAAACTCTTGCAATGCACCTTTCTCTAATCAAATCTACGTTCGCGTTTTCTGATAAGAAAAAAAAACTCCCAATAAGTCAATTTTAGATTACTCATGACTTGGGAAAGTCGACATGAGTACTCCTCCTATGTATAATAAATGCTGAGTCTTCAAATACGACCAAGAAAATTGAGTCTGACAAAATGCTGCAATCTTCTTAGTCTTCTAGTAATTCTGTGCTGTTTCCTTTCTATTTTGGACGGCAGCTTAAACTGACCTTGTTGGCTGGCTTTCTCTTCTTTCTCCTAACCTAAATCCTACTTCAAATCCCTGCGACAGTGGGAGAGGCAAGACGGGGGTCGGGCTTTGAATGCGGTCAAGTGTTTCTGATCCACTGACCAAACATCGATTATGAAGGAAGGCTTTATCACACCTAAAACAGTGACCGTCATGAATAAACGCATTAAAATATCCAGCGATGCCTGGTACGCGTTATTCCTGTTATTGGAAAGAGATCTCTCGTAGAATTAACAAAGCATCGCCATAAAGTCTGAGACTAATTAAGACAAAAGTTGTTTGTCTTAACTTAAAGGAAAAGCAAAGAGATAAAAAGGTTAAATTGATACCAGACATAACTATATATAAATAGCAATGAAATAATGGTTACTTTCTTAATGATGGTTTATTTTCACAAAATTAAGTCAGATACAAGGTTCGAGAAGCAAGCAATATTAATATAATACGTAGAAATGAACCATGAATAGAAGGAATGTTTGTAAGAAAAGCACATTATAAGGATATCTAGATAGTTAATGATTGTCATTTGTTTTAGTCATTTCATTAAAAGCAAGGTAATAAAGCCACTAAGATGCAAGAGGTTATTGACTGTGAGAGGATATGAGGAAAATAAAGAACAGGATATAATAAAACAGAAGATGATAAATACTGCATTTAAATTTTTGAAGATCAAAGTTTTACTGGGAAGCAAAAAGCCAGAAGAGATTTCCACAAGCAAGATAAGTACGACAGAAGAAACTGTTAGCATAGAACTTACGGTTGCATATAGCCATTTCAACTGTAAAAGGATAAGACCAAACCGTCAATTCAGTACTGTGCTTAAATTCAAAAAAGTCTAGGGGCCACGGTTAAATCTATCCATTTCAAATTTAAAAGTAAATAGATCTGGAAATTAGCCTCACGGGTTTATGTCAAATATGGAACATTTCTCTGAATGAAAAAGTCTAATTGGAACTTCTTTCTAGACAGAGAAAATATGCAAGCCCCACCTCCGTCGAAGGAATATGGCGTACTCTAGCAGTAAATGTTTGTAGTTTTGGAACAAAGATTATCTGCTTAAAGGGAGTCTATAATAACCTTAAACGAATAAAGACCAGTAACATTTTTACACTATTGTTCAACTAACAAAAAAACGAAGAACCTCTCAACGTGGAGAGGTAACGATTGACGTTGTCATAAGTATCTAAAATGAGAAGTGCATAATATGAGTATATGCAGGATAGATAACAGTTGTCCATAGACTTGAAGAGGTTAAGATTGTAGTGGTCGGGGAAGCGTCCTCTCGGGAGTTATTCCACATATTGACTGCAACAATAACAAAGATAATAATAATAAAAATGGCCTCGTGATATTTGAGTAAGACAGCTTAACGGCTATCGACGCTGAACGTGAAATAATCAAAATGGGTTCAGGTGTGTTGACTTTACACGAACACAAATTTACTTTGGAAATGTATGTACATTTATTTCTTCTTAGTATTCTCTAAACTCGGTTTGCAACCAGAGAAGCAGTACGCGAAAAACACTTCACTATCTTTCCCAAGAATGGATGGCAATTCACGGATTAAAAGAAAAATAAATATGTGGGACATAATGATCAAACACGTCTTGAAGCACATGGCATCTCAAAAAATAAATTATAATGGTTGATTTGTTTACAATAATATTTCTAATTAATTCTTGTATTAGATTCATTCGTTTTCTCCCGCTTATCAAACCTTTTTTTAAAGCCAGAAAATATCTTTAGGTTGTAAGTGTTTGTTGTGGATCCCGTGAATGGAATCCTGCACAAATAAATAAACAACGCCAGTAATTGAGATAGAAAAATAAGTGTATTAAACGTAAGAATACGGACTTGAAGTGAAGATTAGTAGTCCAGGAATGCGGGTTAGTAGAAAAGTATATGTACAAGTCTCTGAAAGTAAAGCCATAATCATCTCTCTCTCTTTATCTCTCTCTCTCTCTCTCTCTCTCTCTTGGGAGGGATGTGGCAAGCCTCTCGCTGCTCTCTCACAATTTTTTACAGGAAGTGTTCGGACGAACTACATTCCTTGGTTTCGCCAGATCTAATCTTCACGGCAATGACCCTTCATGCCACTTAGATTGTAGCAAATTGCCCACACGTATTCCATCGGTGATAAGCAAGATTTACTCGAGCGTATTCCGCCCGTGAACCACTGCTCAAGGAAACCAAATCCCTAGAGGATGTTTTTCCGATCACTACAATCTTAGTAGTGGAGGACTGACCGTTAATTTTCATCTATCGGTACAAACGGCATCGTAATGTAACCGCTACCTAGAGTGACCCCCGAGTCTTGGACAGGGTGAAAAAAAGCTGTCCTGTTCTTAGATCTTGTTAAGTCAATGGCAATGTCTTTGTTTGAACGATGCTGGAATTTTCAACTCATCGGTGCCATATTTGATGATCATTTAAACCAAGTCGCTACATAATAGGCATTCAAATATACAATGATTACTATTCAATAGATAATTAGTGATAATAATATTTACAGATTTACGAATTAGTTTCATCTATAAAAAAAATCTATTCTGGAACTTGATTATTCTAGCAGGAATGAGAATCCATTATACTGGTAAAAAAAAAGCGAATTTCGTGTAACATGTTTTCAAAAACAAGGACTGAATCAAGTTGTAAATTGATAGCAAGTTATATTTTTTTGTACAAATATCTTCAGGCCTACATAGATATAAATATAGCAAAATCTTTGGAAGAAATATAAAAATAATTTACCTGAAAAAAGAACGCAAATCTCAAGAACAGAAACATAAAAATAGGGTTTCTTGCCACAATATTGTCCACATTAAAGAGACCTTACAGAAAAATATATTTTGTGTAATAGGTTCTAACATGCTATTGTCTTATATATATATATATATATATATATATATCAGGTAAAATGAGAACATTTATGCACTGTACGTAACCTTCAACTTAAAAGCATTTATTCCACTGTACGTAACATTCAACTTAAAAGTGAGCTCA
Organism: Acanthosepion pharaonis; assembly: GCA_903632075.3. NCBI lineage: Eukaryota > Metazoa > Mollusca > Cephalopoda > Sepiida > Sepiidae > Acanthosepion > Acanthosepion pharaonis. The sequence continues at coordinate 146,536 of CAHIKZ030001333.1, read as the reverse complement.
ATACAGACTAGAGCTAATATTATTTATTTCAAGATATTAGAAATTGTTAAAAATCGCTATATAATAACAATTAGGTTTCAACGCCATATGTCTCCTTCGAATGAAAGATTAATTTAATTTAAATTTAGAAATCTTTTTTAAAAATAGGCTTGTGAGCTTTTCCCTGATTAACCAATTGAATGTGACATACGCTATGTTCAAATTCACCGGAAATTTCTTTTTTCAATATAAGTCATGATACTAAGTTTTCTAAAAATTAAATATATATATATATATATATATATATATATATATATATATATATATATATTAGAGGTAATAAATAAGTTGGTATATAATCCAAGTGGATCCTAGTAATATAAAATATTAAAACTGATCCAGAGAAAAAGTTTAATACATTTATTATAACGGAACATATAAACAGTATTACAAAACAAAATCCAAACTTACCTCATATGGGGTGTGGAATAGATTCATGTCAACAGAAGACTGATGTAGTTGTCTATAGACTGGGTCTATATACCAAGGTTGAATAAGACTGGCGTAATTTTTCTTGGTTGAAATAGATCTATCTCCGCCATATGTAATACCATTTATATATATATATATATATATATATATATATATATATATATATATATATATATATATATATATATATATATATATAACAGTGATGTCAACGAACAGTCGTTGCCACTTTTGTGATGCCAACGAATACTCGTAGTCACATTCGTAAGGCTCGTTGTAGTAGAGACTTTGTAATCGCAGATACAACTATAGTAACGCCGTTGAACAATACTGGTGTCAGAGGCCTTCGAATAACACTCGCACTAATAGTACTTGCTCGATAATTATCGTTGGAAAAGTAACCACTTAATAGTGTTCCGTATAGTAATTTGTATAGTGATTTTAATAATAATATGTATAGTGATCACTCTAACGCCACGCTAATTACCATATATGCATTTCCTGTACCAACACGCAATCTACTTATTCAGAATGAGAACGCCCCTGTTTGCTTTTTGGTGATCTGTTTTCAAACTCCAGTGTCGTCAGCGAAACTTTATTCATATATAAGAATATATATATATATATATTAGGTTAAAAGACGTCCTATCGTGTGGCATTTAACCTAGCTTCTGCGGAGGGCTTTTGATTGGGCCTTTGACTTGTTTAGGGGTTAGAGAGTTTCAAAGTATTTGCATATTCTCAGCGCTGGAAGTTCTCCTTACTGCCATTTGTTCGGGGTTTTTATTTGCACGGGGCTTTCTTTTTCTCACTGCAGCCTTGTCTGTTTTGATTGCAATCTGATCCTCTGTTCGTAGATATTTCTTTTTGCGAGGCATACTGCTGCCGTGTGCGGTAAGCAAAAATAAACTACAGAAGAGGACAAAGTAATCACTGCATTTAACTATTGCATTAACGTTTATGCTTACCTTTTAAAAGTTTAACGATAATTCTATCTCCTGCACTTAATTTAAAAACAATTTTATGTACTTAGGTCCTTACCTTCCACACAAAAAATTATTTTATTTCATGGGTGACTTTCGCAATTAATTTCAGTTATTTGTAAGTTATAAAAATTGTTATCGTACAAAAAAATCGTCACAAAATATAACATAAAAAAATGGCCGAAATCAATCGCATTAATGAAAACTTGGGAATTCAAGATTTCAGGATTGCTGGTCTGGAACCAACTTGGAATCTTTTTAATTTTCTCACAGAGTCGGCCTGATTCCAAAATGTTATGGTATGTTGGGCTAATTCTTCTAGGAGTAAAGTTGAAATAATGTGACACTGACATTCTCATATATATACATATATAAAAGATTGTATTTTTTCCTAGCCTTATACTTATAATATATATATATATATATATATATATATATATGTGTGTGTGTGTGTGTGTGTGTGTGTGTGTGTGTGTGTGTGTCTGTAACATGTATCATAGTATCCGAAACAAAAGTGAAAGTAATGCCCCCTCTGGCTTCCTACTGTTTGTAAGAAAAAATGCGTTGGGTTCACTGAGGATAAATAAGGACACTAAATCAAATAACCTTACCGCATCCAATGACTTGACAACAGTGAGTGCATTTATATGTGTCACAAGTGTGTACTTATAGGACCTGCAATGACTCATAAGTCCATAAAATATATTTTTTTTAAATCTCTATCATTTTGCTGCAAAACAAATTTGTTTCGAATATTTTTACAAGGTTGTCATAATTGATATGCCCTGTATTGTAGTCATGTTCTTATGTTGCATATGACACAAGACACAAATCAAGTCCTCCTCAAGATACAAATCAAGTCCTCCTGTAACATTTATTATACAATCTGATGTCGCTGTCATGCCTCCTATACGGTTTTTCCGTCCAGTTTGTGGAAAGCAAAGTCAACCATATCATACACACATACATTGAGTCAGAATTGTACTTTTTAACGCACTGTTTATTTTGGCTACCTTGAAGCAATGTCACTATAAAACAACTCTAGGATATATATATCCTGTCTTCTTTTTTATGTCCTTATGCATTTATTTTCCATGATTCACTATAGACCGGCATACGAAAGATTAGATCAAAGTACATATAATTATTATAGACGTTTATTTTCTGATGACGTTATGTTTGATAAGCCGTATGCTTTTTCAGTAGTTTATATGGCTGTTGAGGATTGACAAAAACGCTATGTAGAACTATTGTTCCAATAAAACATATGATGATGACGTGCAAATTCCTAAGAAGGAATTGTTCCAGCTTATTAATATGAGTGTAATTTGTCGTTTCATTGTAGTTGAACATTAGCATCGTTTTTTTTTTACATTACAGTTATTATTAATATATCTGATAAATGAATGTCTTCAGTTTTGAGAGGAAGAGGACTCAATAAGAGTTAGTCAGGCGTTTAGCAATTTCCCAAAAGAGTGTTTAAACTACCCAGAAGATGGCCGCTATTACTGAAATTGTTTAAATGTAAAGGAAACCGGAAAACAAGAAAATTTAAACAAGAGATGAACGAATGATTGTGAGAATAATGGTAGGCAATCAATAATTAACATTAAGACAATAAAGAAGTGAATACGGTCTTAACAAGAATGTTTCAGTCAATTATAAAAAAAAACTTGAACAAGCGTATAGAAGAAGAAAAATATAATATGTCTGTAGAGAAGAGCGAAGTGGTCAAAAAAACATCTAACATGATATCCTGGAAAGTGACAAAAAATATTGTTTTAATAATAAATGCAAAATAGAGCTATATGCGATTGAAAAACACTATATATGAAAATCAGTGAATGAAAGAATCAATGCAAGTCGATATAACTTCATGGTAGACACGTAAAGGTATCGGGGGGAATCAAAAGCGATGGTAGAAGGACATTGGATTTCACAAAGTAGTATCTGAAATTTTAACAGGACTTTTACGCCTTAAATTACAACTAAGAAAAAATAAACACATGGATAGTCTAAATATTATATCCTTATATTGTAATATAACAGTTTGCACACACACACACACACACACACAAACACACACACAGACAGACATATATATATATATATATGTATATATATATATATATATATATATATATATATATTATAAATTAAGTGGTTTAAAATATGATTTTTTTTTGGACACAGCAATAACCATGTTTCAAACATGGAAGCTAAAAAACTTCAAATTTAATTTTGTAATTAAATTAAAAAACATTAGTTCCATTTCACCTTCAACCTTTTTAGCTTCAAATTTTTTGAAACATAGTTATTACTGTGTAGCAAAAACATTTTAAACCAGTAATATTATATTTAAATTGAGAACTGTTTTGTAAAAATAAAAATATCAATAAGAACACCGAATTATATATCTTACTCTTCTTTTTTTTTACTCATATATATATATATATATATATATATATATATATATATATATATATAAATCAAAATGGTTCCAATCGTGAAACAGCAAAATTGTCAAATTCATAGATTTAGCTTTGAATCAGTGTTTCTTAGAAATTATTAAAAATATCTTACAGGAATTCTCCGAGGTTTTTAGGAGAGTATTGAAGTCTGTTTTGAAAATAAGATTGTATTTAGCTCTAAGTTGAAATGATGATCCCCCTCCCTTTTCTAACCTCCTGATCCATTTTTCCTCACTACTGTTCCCTCTTTTTAAAACTTATTCACCATTCTATTGATTTTTCTTGAATGGATTTTGAAGATGAAAGTCAGCGTATGAATGTAGGTACAGTTACTGAAGGTCTGAATGATCTTTTTCGTCTCACCTTTACTCAGTTGGGAAGACATAGTGGAGCTGATACAAAACGATTTTAACCTGTTCTCTTTCTAGCTAAATAACTCAAAGTGTTTTTCAGTGGTTCTTACGACAAATAGTGTCAATATGGCTAAACGTCTTATCTGAAAACCTGGAAAAAAGAAACTCAATTAGTTTATTTTTTTTTTAGATATTAAACATTTTGTGGGATGAACAGTTGTACCATGCTGTTGTTACACGATTTGGACAATTTTGTGTTACACCAAGTATACATATTCGCGCACAGTAAGTACTGGTGGTAATAAAACAGCGCTCGATGTAAAATAACACAGTTAAAATATATAGTAATATACATACATACATACATATATATATATATATATATATATATATATATATATATATATATATATATATATATATGTATATATATATATATAAAAAAATTTCTATGTTTATACATTCTTTTTTTAGATACAAATATTTAAGTAAATGCTCTGTTTATAATAAACAGTATTAAACATTCTCATGATTCTCTCACGTGCATTCATATCTGTACATGGCGTATTCAAATGTAAATAAATGACATTACATATTATGTGAAAGAATCATGGAGGATTGTAATTTAAAGACATTAAAATCGACCTTACTTACCAAACGCTCCACTGTGGCCGAATCGGTTAAAGGCACGTCAAGCTATATGACGGTTCAATATAGGATACAGGTAAATATTACTTAAATATTTGTATCTATAAAAAAGAATGTATAAACATTAAAATGTCTTAAAATAATTGTCGGACTTTGTCCATTTCATAATATATATATATATATATATATATATATATATATATATATATGGAGGAGAGTAAATGGATTCAAATATAGAATGAAACTCATTAGTGAAATGATACATTTCGGGAACCACTGTTGATGTATATAAATGTTCACGATATAAAGATTCCCAGGTGCAAATGTAATATTGATGACCGGTAGATCTATGTATTTACGTAACCAGTGCTAAAACATTATTGGCATAAAATTGTGCTACATATATATAAATTATTTGGATATGTGAAACAAGTAGATGTCCAATCTCTTTTTCATAAAGTTATGCAGCTTTATTTCGAGAAGAGAAATCGAGCAGACTTTCAGTAATTGGTCCCCTACCAGTTCTAACTTTCACGGCAAGGACACGCCATGCCACTTACAAATTAACGAACCAAGCACATTTCCTCCATATGCCATCGTTCAGAAGTAAATTTCAATCGAACAGCTTCTTCCCACGTACTGCTGCTCTGTAGAACCGACTCCTACCAGAATGTTTCCCAGATAACTACAATTTTAACCTCATTAAGAGTAGAATTAACCGTTACCTTCCCCTCGTATCCGCATAAATTGCCTCCTGACTTAATCCTCTACATCGAGTGGCTCCAGGCCCTGTACAGGGAGAATCTTACTGTAAAAAAAGAGCGCGAACAACCATAGTATACACACTGAACTACATTAAAACGACTGTCAATAAAATCTCCTCTTTTCCCGTAAAAGCTTTCAAGATTTTGAATGACTTGCAGTTATTTCGTATCAGATGACAGAGAGATTTGAAGATGAGTTATTTACACTCTAGCTTAAAATTAGAGATCACACTGATCTGCAATGAATCTTCCATCTCTCATTCAGTTTTTCATAAATTTATTTTTCATTCTGTTTTTATCGTTATTATTTTTAATTATCACAAAATGAATTAGAAGTGAATCTCTGAAAAAAGGGATCAATTGTAAGATCCCCAAGAGTAAATCTATCGTCTTAGTGTCCTTTTAATCAATTTACAGATATAATAAATCATTTTCTTTTTAATAAATTTTAACGACAATAAATCATTTCCGATTTCAATAACAGTACTTTTAATTCGAAACTCTGCAGAGTTATATATTGTTTTGTAATATAGTGTTATATATATATAGCAGTTTAAACAATACAATACACACCCCAACACCACACACACAGACACAGACAGACAGACACACACACACACACACACACATATATATATATATATATATATATATATATATATATATATATATATATATATTGTAAATAAGTAATAGAATTTTTATTTGTTAATCTGACAGATTTTTATCACTTTAAACATTATTTTTAGTTTGATCCTCATATTTGACAAGATGTTCATTATATATAAACTCGTATTTGAATTAGAGGAGGAATTTCTTAAAAAGTGTGAATTAACTTCATCAGCTTTCGAGAAAGTACATCTATATTACGATTCCTTGAATGCACATGTCGATAGAGGTAATACGCACTATTTAAAAAAAAAAAAAATGCAGCGTCGTCTATACAAGCACACAATATAATAAAGTTTGGTTTTATTATATATATATATATATATATATATATATATATATATATATATATGAACCTAAAGAGCCAGGCAAACCTACCTAGGTTCAACCTACGCGGATCGTCAGGTAGAGGATCCGCGTAGGTGTAACCTAGGTAAGTCTGCCTGACTCTTTAGGTTCATAGTTAGATTTGCTCTACTTAGTGTATTGAGCACTTTGCTAAGTTATTTTACTTGCGTCGAAGGTTTTTGTTTTCTTTGGACTCCGAGCTTGGATTTTTTTCGCCTGAATTACATGTTCTTAGTTCTTTCTTTTTCTTTATCCCTTATTTTTTTACTTGGGTAATGGTTTGTTCATTTACAATCGAATACACCTAAGGTTTTTTTTCGGATGAGTATACTTACTTATATTTATAAGATTATTATTATTATTAGTAGTAGTAGTAGTAGTAGTAGTAGTAGTAGTAGTAGTATTATTATATATGCTCGGTATATATGTGCTGATGGTGAAATGTCCTACCGAATGAAAAAATTCAGCAATGCATTTCAAGACCAGATGCGCGTCTAGTTTCTCTTTCTATTTGAAAATTTACTATTGTTATGTTTTGTCTTCATTGTTGTATTCATGTAAGACCCGCGTTAATTACAGATGGCAAACCTACGTGAGTAACATTGCTATACTCGAATTCAAGCAGTCTAACAGTTTAGAGTCTCTTTTACTTCATCATTAATTACAATGGATTGGCCTTGTGGTCAGAATCAAGGAGAATAAGATCACTTTGCATTTTCAGTGCAATGAGTTCGTCGAGAAAAGACCGTGAAATTGAGATATAACGATTTTATCAAGAATCTACAGGAAAAGGGTTAAGGAATTTCAGCTGCTTGAGCGTGTATCGTCTGTTTTTCTGAAAGAAAGCAGACACTGTGTTGGGCTCTTGCTTAAATTATGAATTTGAAAAATATGTTTAGTACATTTCGATTTTCGGGAAAACAACTGCGTTTGTTTTTCATCCAAAACCAATCAAATGTTTTCCCTCCAAATTCCGAGAATTGAATTCGGAACCAACCTGTAGGTTATAAAAGGGGTCTTGGAGTTAATTGAAGCAGTCGACAGACATCTGTTGCTGGAACCCAGGTCGCCCCGATCCAGAAAGAAAATCACTAAATTTGAAAACCATTGGACGATGATTGAAAGGAACATCAAAGTCACTCCCACATCAAGGAAAATTCCTCGGCTAGTAACATTGTTCTATTCTTCACTGTTACCACAAACTTTGCTTCGAAAATTGTACCAATTGTTTTGAAACTATTCAGAGAAGAATTTTCTCTTATTCTATATTTTATATGTAGTTTTCTTTTACGGGGATCTAATACAGCATAATAATTTTTATTGTAAAAGGGCATATTTCATTCTCATTGAATAGTTTTACATGTTATTGCCATCATTTGGCACACAATGCACTTGATTTGTATAATTCATTTATTATGTTGTGTGTTAACAATATATTTATTGTTTGTTCCTAAATTGGGTTCATGTCGTCTGCCTTTGTTTGCCCATATAAATTAAATCTTACCTCAAATATTTGTTTGAACTAATTTTTTCGTAAGGTTTTTTACCAAATAAAACAATCCTTTAAATGTCATATTTGCAGTCATTTGACTGAGATAACCTTGTTCTAGTTCGTTCATATTGGGAGAATTAAATGTACAAAGACAAGAGTGCGTTCGAACAGAATCGTTTTAGGCTTGGAAAATGGAAAAGAGATGATGTGTTATTAACGGTCTTGACGATAATCTCCCCGAGAATATTCGCACTAGTTTTTATCTAATGCGTAATTACAGAAATATCAAATTCAAACACCGGTTCTCGTACAATCACCAAAGTTAAGCAATGTCTCACCTGGTCAGCACCTAGATGGGTAATCGCTTGGGTATACCCATTACTATAATCTTGGATCTCAGAATTCAGTCAGTTATGTGCCATGCGTGATACACGCTTAGGCGATCATGTATCTTTCGATACATGACTGATTAGGTAGATTTCTTTCCCGTAGTAGGTCGCCATTTCTTTCTGTGGTAGACCAGTTGATATCCAAGGCTATACAACCTGATCTGTTCTGCTATTTACCCATAGCTGGGGGAGAAGAGAATTCATACTTTTCCCAACATTCACGCAGAATTTCAGTCGCGAAAATACACATAGTAATGCCATGAACCCGTCGATTCTCCCCCGGCTATGGGTTAATTAGTAGTTTTTGTATCACTATATCTTTATTATCCCTAAAAAAATCCTTACACTGTAAAAATATTTTCCGATCCCAAATATTCTACTCATGATTGATAAATCATTCAATACAAGACAACCAATCAATCTCAAAAAAAGAAATCATTTACTTCACGCTATACGGGATGTTTCTTTGCAGCAGAATGGAAAAGAATGTGTCTCATTTGGTGGAATAACTCTATGAATGTTTACCAAAATATTACTGTAGCACCGACTGCTGAGGACGCTCGAATATTGCCACATCGACGCAAGGCGGTGTAAGTCCCTTACAGGATTAAAACCGACATCAACGCTGCCAATATTTGAAAATATAATCAATAAATAGCGTAACATAAAATCGGGTTGTACTCAATATATATCAGTATTGTAAAAACATATATAGCTGGATGGTCCTCCAAGCAAGCAGTCAAATATCTAACGTTTTCAATCGAAAAGAAAGACATGACTAAATTCATAAAATAGTATTTTTACTAAATTCATTAAATAGTATTTTTTTTTGTTCTACTGAAACTAAACAGATTATTTTGAAAGTTGTCTTTCCTAGATAAATTTCAGAGACGGATATGCAACTGGTCCTAATCTGGCATCCCGTCCGCAGTCGCTTTCTCACAGAGGTACTACGGCTTCCCTCTGTCTTTTCTACAAGTACTTTCATGGCAACTGCTCCGACGGGCTACCTTCACTGGTTCCCAAATTGTATGAATTTAAGCGTGCTACTAGTTTGGATTCTCTGTCCCAGCTTTTTCCTGACGAAACGATTAAATGTAGCCATCTCTTCTATTCCAACAGCTTCTTATTTCGCACCTCCCGTCAGTAGAACTCCCTTCCTATCACTTCCTTCCTTTGCTTTACCTATAAACTTCAAATATCCAAATGTAATGTCAATAAACATCTTCTGATGTCTTGGCCTTCTCTTTATCCTTTTCCCAAACGCTCTTCTTTACTCTTACTCACCGTAACCCCCTGACGTACTAGTGGTATTCTTGCCTTGCTTAGGGCGATTTGCTTAAAAAAAATCATTTCTTCTCAAATAAGACAATAAAGCTACTAAGAAGCAAAATGAATGTGAGTGAATATGAAGAAAATCAATCTACATTGCATTTAAAATGTTGGAGATAAATGTTGACTGGGATGCGGGAGGCTGGAATGTGCTCCACAAGCGATAAATACCCTACAAGAATCTGTTAGAATAGAACTGCCGGTTACATCAATCCAGTTCAGTTGTAAGATGATGAGACCTAGCTGCCACTCTAGTACTGAGCTTAAATCCCTAACGTCTAGGTGCAATAAAGGAAAGTTTATTTTTACAATTAAAATGAAAGTATTTATAAAAATGTTATATCTGACGTATTTCAGTTATCAAGACTTATATTTAAAGCATAAAGCATGATATTAGTAAAGTCAACACGCAATGATATATTTAATATTCAATAGAAAATGTTAATGAAATTTTATTCAGGACCGTTTTTTTTTATATTAAATCTTAGTAATATGAAACGTTGCCTTAAATGGAGACATTCAGCTTTGATTGCCCGAGCAGCAAGTGCTGTTGTCGGTTGAAATTTATAAAATCTTTCTCTTAAAAAAATTTTGCAGGAAAAAAACTTTCTCAAATTCTGTAGCTGTTATCTTTCTTTCCAGTTTTTTTTATAGTTAGGGGGGGGGGCTTTCCTTGCCTTTGTTTAAGATAAACATCAAAATCTTGATTATGTCGATTTTATCCATTTTAGTTGTTTCGGATGCTGAAAGTCTTCAAGAAATGTGATTTATTTTATGTCTTTCCTTTTGTAGTGCCAGTTCAAGCGGTTCGAAGTAGAATGGTTTTCTCAAAGCTCTAAAGTCTTTATTCGATGCTACAGTTCTTTGTTTTGGTCATCATTTCGCATGGCTTTTACTAGTTTGTTGATTTTTTTAAAATGTTTTTTTTCTATCTAAGTATGTGCATATTCTTCTATACACAATTTTCCTTCAGGACATTGGCGATAGTGTCTCTACACCACCTATCATCTCGTGTAAACCAGAGCAGTGTTTGTCCGTTTGCCAAGCCACCCACAACACTGTTTCAGTAACTGTTCACACAAACTCGTTAGGTAGGTGGCCCGCTGCATTCTCCTATCCTTGTTTGCTTCGATATACCCTGTGAGTGTCAAGTTCTCAAAGCCTTCCTTCCTCATTAAATATCCAATAAATTTCAACTGTCACTTTCTGATTCTGAGTCGCTGAAACACATATCATACTGCCATCATTTCCCAACTAGTTATTTTGATATTGTGTCTAAACTTTTAATGAGAGAAATTATTCATGAGGATTTTGCTAAGTATCTTACTTAAAGGAATACATTGAAATATTATTCCCCGATCGACCTGCACTTGAAATATAAATGTATATGTTCTTTTTTCTGTTTAAATGTAACGTCAATCGCCATCTTCTGACTTCCAAAACCATGTTCTGTTATTGTTGTATCTCTTCGCTAACGTTTTCTCGTTTTCTTTCAGTCTAAGTAACCAACTTGCGTTTGAGTTGAATTATTATTTTGCTCGAGGTGAAATGATTGTAAATAACAAAATAATTTCTTTTTTGTTTTCATTTATTTTTTTCTTAAAACTACATCGTTTTATACTCGCACAGTCCACAGAATTCTAAGGGCCTTTCAACGTCGGCACAAACACCGAGAAAAAGAGAAACAGATGTAAAGTTAATTTTGGTCGAAACACATTTTTGACAGTCCGCTACATTTCAATCGCACTTAGTGAAACGGATTCCCAAGAAAAATGGCTTCTGAAATAACACAATTGGTGTGTGTTAGTGTCTGTAGATAGTGACGTGTGTGTGTGTGTGTGTGTTATAATACCAATAAGGATACGCATAAAAAAAACAAGCAACAAACAGACACACACAAACACAGAGGCTGATAGAGGTTGATATGAAAAGACTGAGAGAGATTGATAGGAAACTGGAGCGGTATGAACTAAGCTTGCCTCGAAGTCACATACAGACTGATATACGGAACTGAACAAACAGAGGTAAACTGGGAGACCAACAGACATACGTGTAGACTCATAGAGACGCACAAAGGCGAAGCAATGGCTCATACGATAGAACTAGATACGGAAAAGATTGTGATGGGTTTGAACAGATGAACACAGACAGAGCAATTCAAATACAAAATAGAATAGACAAGCAAACACATTACATACGTACGGACTGAAAGGGATGACAGGCAATCGCAGAATGTACGAAAGCTTCGTACAATGAAAGTAGTAGACGCTATCACCGTTATGACAGAATATATAAACGGCCTACTTCTCTTAGTCTTTTTGTGTTTACGTGAGGAAATTAATGCCTTACTCTAACTAATATATATATATATATATATATATATATATATATATATATATATATATATGTGTGTGCGCGCGTGTTTTAGAAAGATAGCAGAATCAGATAGAAAGATATGAACAGAATCAGATAGATAGATAGATAGATAGATAGATAGATAGATAGATAGATAGATAGATAGATAGATAGATAGATAGATAGATAGATAAATAGATAGATAGATAGATGTGAGCAGAAACAGATAGATAAATAGATGCGAACAGAATCAGATAGATAGATAGATAGATAGATAGATAGATAGATAGATAGATAGATAGGTGGGAACAGAATCAGATAGATAGATAGATAGATAGATAGATAGATAGATAGATAGATAGATAGATGCGAACAGATTCAGATAGATAGATAGATAGACATATTTCACAATACAGAAGTCTTACAAGTAAAAGCGCTCGCCATCTCAATGCTTATAACGAATTTCCATTTGCATATAAATTATAGCTAATAAAAAAATCACTTCCCACAAATTATTTCTAAAAGTAAGGAGTCATAAAACAACACAGGTTAACAAAGATTTTCCAAATTACATTACAGACAGTCAAATAAAATCGGTCATTATCAAATTTAAGTAATAATTAAATAATTCAGAAAGGTAACAGCAGTAATATTAATGCATGATATTGTAACCAGCCACACAAAATAAACTCTCTTCAATGTATATTCTAAATAATGCACAACTCCTTTTGAAAGAATTGAAAATATCAAATTATTTACATCCTCCTTGACATATGCTATTTACTCTCTCTCTCTCTCTCTCTCTCTCTCTCTCGTATATATATATATATATATATATATATATATATATATATATATATATGGGGGGGTGAACAAGGTTCAGTGTGTTGAGTTTTCTTTATAATTTCTCACGTGCCCGTATAATTTTATAAAAGGCTAAGAATCAAAATGTCTAAGAATAATAGAACCAGTATTAATTAAAAAAAAAGAAAAGAAAAAGGCAACTCTGAGTAATATCAACTATGAACACGGCCACAATTCGTTGACCGTGTCTGGAAAATAAAACATTCTTATAACTCTAGATACATATAAAAAAAAATCCATATATTCAATTAAAAGCAAAACAAATTCGATCCTTGATAATGGCTAAAATTATAGCCTAAAGCGCTTAGAAAACTCTGGCAATTTTTTATATAATTCATGTCCCGAAAGTAAAACCATTATACTAACGCCTAAGAAATTATATCAAGAAAAAAAATCAACCATAGCAATTTATCAGTTATATTCAACGAAACTTGCTGCCCAAATACATTATATATATATATTTGCTGCCCAAATACATTATATATATATATATATATATATATATATGTTAAAAAGCCCTTCGGTATAAATTGACCATTCTGGTAGCCGGTAATGCATTTTGATCACGGTTTGAAGTAATCACATACCTTGTCACACTGATGAGCTGTGATGCAGCGAAACAGTCTGTCTATTGATTATATATATATATATATATATATATATATATATATATATATATATATATATATATATATATATATATAAAATATTTATATCGTTATCTCATTTCGCCCGCTGAGGATATTTATCAAGGTAGATTTGAACATTTTTAATTTTGTAATTGTAATTATGTACAAAAGACAAGAGGAGGAAAAAATATTTCATTTTTCAAATTTTAAATCAAAGGTTCAGAAATAGTCTTAAAGTTAAATGTCTTAGGAAAAGTAATAAATATAGGCCACTAAGTTATGAAATAACTTGCCTAATAATCGGATCTGAGTAATTATTATTTAAATTTGGACTATTGTCTTCAATTTTGTTGTTACTATCACACTGTTTACTCACCTGGGTAACCTTCAGTGAATTTTGAACTGAACCCATTATTTAAGCTACAGGAGTGTAGTTGAGTAGGCTTTTCTCTTTCCACTGCCCATGCCCGGAGATATCATCTCGAACTTGGTACTGCTCAGATATTGCTTGCCCGTATTCACTGTCCAACATGGATTGAACTCACAATGACTACGTCACTAAATCAACTGGGCATTGTCCTATATATATATATATATATATATATATATATATATATATATATATATATATATATATATATATATATATATATATATATATATATATATATATATATATATATATATGCTGTGGGGAAATAATTTATTACATGGAACCTTAAAGTGGTATGTTTTTATTTAAATTATTTCTTCTGGATTTACATTGAGCTCTCTGGATTTTATCCTCCTTAGGTTTACCCATACGGACTACCTAGTTTTTCATAAACTATATATATATATATATATATATATATATATATATATATATATATATATATATATATATATATATATATATATAGTTTATTTGATCAGACTTAATTTACACCAGGAAACAGATGTATTAAAAACCGCTCGATGTACATAAAACATATAAATAAAACTATAACGTGCAGAGATTTTCGATTTTAAAAAAATATGCGATTACGCTACCATGGTTTCATCTAATTACGCTACCATGGTTTCATCGTTTATATATCCTCATGCGATATTGGCCAAATAATTTCTTTACGCTTTATTATTCGTATACGAACGCACAACCATCAGCTCACATGTGTTGTGTTTTTTCTCGACTATTTATATGTCCGGGTCAGTGGTGCATTGTGGGTAGTCTATTGTAACGGTAATTTTGGCGAGAGTGGTTTGGTAATTTGTTTATTATTTACTTTATTTTTTTATTTATTTGGATTAGTTTATTTTACTTGCCTTTGCTTATTTATTTATATTTTATATATTCTTTTCAATTTCCGGTTTTAAGTGACGTAGTAAAATTTGTTTTCGTGTCTGAATTTTGAGATGAGTTCTGATCGTTTATTTAGTAGTTTGTTTTGATCTGGGAAAGTAATGTTTTGCCTCGTACCGTAAATATTGGGCAAAACATCTGTGAGAATGTGAGAAAAAGGTTTTCGTGTGACGCATTTCGTCCTTTAGGATTTTATCGGACTAAGTTTTTATGTTGGTGTGAGTACACATGGTCACGGACGAGGGTTGACACTCAGGTCTACACCAAGTAGTGACAATCCATGGCTTAAAAATATCATTGGTGCATAAATCAGATAGGTACCACGCGTTGTGTACCTAAGTATCTACTTTTATATGTACATACGCTCTGTCCCTGATACTGAGCGCTTTTACCCATAAGTATAGCATACTTTTAAAAAAAGCTCTATTTTATCCTATATATATATATATATATATATATATATATGTGTGTGTGTGTGTGTGTGTGTGTGTGTGTGTGTACGTGAGTGCGGTGTATAGCTTCTTTTTAATGAGTTTTTGCATTCATCTCTTCTTCGAGCAACCGTCTTTTGCCTGAATGCATTCCCCAACTCACAATAAGACAGGGAATCGATTTTGCCTTGTGCACCATTCGGCGCACAACAATTGTGTGCAAACGTCAAGTTCTAATGACAAGTCAGTCAATACTTTCCACTCTTTTCTCTGCAGACTCATTGCAAGCGGCAACGACCACCGATGCCAACATCCAAAAATCGGATTCCGTTCGGTTCTTGCTACCATTTATCATATTCTGCATTTATGCTGGTAAAAAAAAAGAAATAAGTCAACGACAAAATTATTTTGCTGCGAAGGAAATATGCCTTCAATAATCTAAACAAAGTATCAAGAAACATGAAAATTTAAATAAAAATAAATAAAAAAAAACTTGCCCATTTTCCCAAAGATGAAAAGGAGACTTGAAGCAAAAAATCGATTCTACAGGAGGATGTTGAGAATACCATATTTGAAAACCGAAGAACTTTTAAGAAGAAATTAAATAGATCTAATTACTTGACGGTCTTGAGTTCAATTCTTGGGATGGGTGATACAAAATTTTAAATATCCAATATGTTGATAAAAATTCGAGAATAAATGAAGAGGTTTCATACAAAATTCTTATGTTTGGTTATTTATTCAGATTCTGAGGAAGTGAGGTGGACTGAAAACTTTTCAGCATGACTTAGGCTTCTGACTCAGGGCAAAAGACAAGCAACGAAATAACTAGGGAAATTAAAATTTTCAGTTGACATCTTTAGCATTGACTGTGGATTGATGACAGTCTAACTCCATGAATTGAATAATGTGTCCAGTTCAATATATACAAAGACTGCCAATTAGGAAAGTCACCTGAAGAAGGTCAGAGAATACAATACCTGAAACACTGTTACTATTACAACCAAGATTAAGGTATTCATCTGAGTAAGCAGTGTGTAATAATGTTTTAATCTTTAATGTGATCTTAGAATATGGTTCTAAATATTTTATCTTTTTCATACGGCTTAATTGGTATGTAATATGACATAGGAATTTCAATTACTAGACAATTTTCTTACTGATAAAAAGGAAATTTATGGTTTGTTTCTAGAGATGAATACAGAAAAAGACCATGGAAGAAATATGTAAGCAATGAGGAAGTTTTTTTTTTTTTTTTGTTTGTTTCTTTTTTTTTGGGGGGGGTTGTTAATGAAAATGGAAACAAACAGGGCATTTAGAATCCGAAAGAGAAATTGAAATTTGGAAGACAACATAATTAGGAAATATTTTTTGGAGGAGGAGAAACCAAGTAACCTAAATACTCATTTCGTGTAATCGGATAGCAGAACAGAAATTACCGGTGATAATAAAGGGAGAAACATTGCTTTGTTCCTAAAGAGCCACTCAAGGTAGAAGGTATCTGAATGAGGTTGTTACAACAATGCGTTGATATGCTGCGGTACTTTAAAATATAACATTATTTCTTTCATTCGTTTTACCCCAAGCAAAGTGATGAAACCACAAGGAAGCAAGGGATTACCTGGAGCAAAAGAGAATGCGAAGACATGAGGAGAAATAGGAGATTAGAGGGCCATTAAGAAATAGGTGCGATTCACATTGCATTTAAATTTTGGAAGATTGTCGGTGGTAGGGATATCAGAAGGAAGTTCCACAGAGGTAAAGAAACTATGAGAATAGAATATACGTTTGCATCAAGACAGTTCAACAGTAAAACTGTGAGACCTAATTGCCAGTCTAGTAGCACGCTTATGTCAAGAATCTCAGCAGGAACACTAGACCAGATATGGTAGCAATATCCAATTAAATGTGGAAGGTGGGTGCTGATGAGAAGAACTTTCTGGCACGACACAGCCAGACAAATTTCCTATCATTAGATCAAACATTTGATTCTATATAGTTACTCCAACACATGTCAGCGAAAAACGTCAGTTCAAGAAAGTGTACAGTGTTGCTCTCTTTTAGCTTAACATCAGCCATGCTGATAGCTGACAGAAAATGTTCTCTGCGGTGATTAAAATAAGGTAGTTTAGTTTTGGAGACATTAAAATTCACAAGTCATTTCTTGCCCCAATTAACCACTGCTTGGGGGTCCTTTTCGGGGGCAATTGCCAGATTTACTTTGTCACACCTGTTGGACATGGTACTACGGCAGGAGTTAATCGCTGCAATCTGCATAAATAATTCAGCATTCTATAGATATGTCGTTAATAATTTCCCATAGAATATCGATCCTCCTATATGACAATGAATGTTGGACAATTAACTCATGTAAACAACGAAAAAGGTTTAAGGAAAATAGGAAAAAAATGGCAGAATCACACAGAGATATCTGAAATAATGGGACATATAATAGGGAAAAGGGGTTTGGCGAATTTGACATTCACCGGAGATCGTGAATGCAAGAGAGACAGAGGGAAACAGCGGGTAACTTGTGGAAGATTTTAAAAATTTTTGACAGAAGTAATAGGAATGAGAATAAAGATAATCATAGCAAAGTGCCTCAAATGATGGGAAGTTGTTGAAAGTCATGACTTACTCCGTCAGCAGTTTTAATAAGAACACCGTATTATAAATTTTACAGTTCTTTCTTATTATTTTAATATATATATATATATATATATATATATATATATATATATATATATATATATATATATATATCGATAGGAAGTGGAATGTAAGTAGTTTGACTTTAACTAAACAGATTTCAGTTCAAAGACTGGGAGAGACGATAAAGGAACCAAAATTGGTCAGACCAATAAAAGAAAAGAATTCAGGTCCCAATTTTTGGATTTATAAACGGTGGCGTATATCGGTGTCAAAATTTTTAAAAATAATCAGGTTGACTGACGAGCGCAAAAGCGTGAAACCCAGAGTCACAAAAACTTACATCAATCCAACTATATATATATATATATATATATATATATATATATATATATATATATATATATATATCAAATCTATTCGACAATATGTGGGGATATTTAAGAGTCTACATATCAATGATCCGAATGGTGCATACGTGTGTAGAAGCAGGCGAATGATATTTTGAAATTTTGAATAGTTAATATAAGTTGTTTTGTTGCGGTACAACTATGCCCTTTTGGACATATGTTTGTGTAGACATTTCCCTTGTTTTTGTTGTGAAGATCCCACCCCCAAATTTTATAATTATATTTTTGATACACCATATATATATATATATATATATATATATATATATATATATACAACAGATCCTAGCAAAAAATAGGTTAATCATATACTACACTATATCTAGTATATCCAACTTATTTATTTGCAATTATTCTTCCCCCATCCCCGTTAGCGATTTGCAAAAAAACAACATTGTTTAGAAATTAAAGTACTCTTTGGGAGATTGTATCTCCAATGGATTAAATAATGTTTATGCTGGTCACACCACAAACTCGCTTTCACGACGCTTGACTTTACATTTGAATGATAACTCTAACATTTTTAGGCACTAAAAACAACATGCCTGACCGCGTACACAATTACGGAAAATCCTTGATGAAAACACAACTATACTTCAGAGTCTGTCTATATTTCTGAGATGAGGTATTATGTACATTATTTACATTATTCGGACTATTGTCCTCATCTTTGACGCCATATTTTTCACAACGTTTCAGCCGTTGTACGCTCCGGCCTTCTTCAGGTGGTTGTAATTTCGAACAGAACGCTTTATTTCGCTCACTGGGGTATACTGTTCTAGTTCGACGTGCAATGTTTGATGGATGTCATTTACCAGTTATCTCCTGTTAATTTCCCTCTGAAACTTCTCCACTGCCTTAACCGGGTATTGAACTCACACTCTTTGGGTCCTGTCACTGGATCTAACCAACGCCTTTATCCACTGTGTCATGTGTCCATGAAGTGAGCGGATTATATAATCTTCATCTTGAACATGAAAAATATAAGTAATAGTTCAATTTTTCTGCATTAGTTCAGGCTTGGTGATATTTCTTCTGAAACTGCTGCCTAATTTAATAGAGCATGGGGTACAGTATCCATCTTTTGATCAAAGAGGATGATTCTAGTTTCTAACGTTCCACAGTAAGATCAATGCTGTAGACGATGTCCATTTGTAATTTACAATCGACATTTCAGAAAACTATTCGTCCAAAATCAACATCAAAGTATCGAAGCAATTTCACAGATTATCGTTGACAGCATTTCAACAAACTGTATAAAAAATTCTTGATATTCAGACCTTTAGAGTTTTATCCTAAAGTCTTAAATGAACTTTGAAATCGTTGGTAGAAATGTATAGATGTTCATGGTCCCTATTTTGATTAATTTACACAGTTTAAATACATTAGTTCATGAATAAATGTTGATTTTTTAAAATCTAACATTATTTTCAGAACAAGCTAGTAGCCTAGTGTCAAATTTTGAGGACACCTACTGGATTTTGAATAAATGCCTAAAAATCGATTATGGCATGCCAATGTAAATTTCTAGCTCACTTTTCATTAATGTTTTATCAGATCTTCAAAATTTACAATGCACACAGACAGGACAATCAAATCTAATCGACCAAACAGCGTGATTAGTGACCGCAAAGACAATATGTGCCTTCATATTGACAATGCAATTCAGACTGCAATGTATCTTTGAATATGTTTAAAAAAAATCATCAAAATAGAAGGACCATTAGATGGAAATCTAAAAAATGTGTTGATGTTTATCCCATTTTTGTTTTTTGTCTTTCTTCTAAGACGCTGTCGAAGATGTCCTGTAGTTTCCTTTCCAACTCGGCCATCAACTCAGTGTCCTCTTCCTATGTTATATTATTAAGTTTACGCCCATCATTATTAAATTCTGGTAAGGCCTCTACTCCCATCAAGATAACGTCACTGTAGAAGTGGAAGAAATCTTGGGAGATGATGCAACCTTGTCTCGCGTCCCTTTCTATATATGTATAACTAATTCATTTATTTTCTATCCATATGCGTGTGGTTTGCCCCAAGACAGGTTTTGGATTATTCTAACACCATTTTCAAATAGATTTGGTTCCCCTACTAATTCAAATAGATCCTTTTAATAACCCTCTTTAACTGAAATTGTTGACCGTTTCCATAGTTTCAACAATTCCAGTTCTAGTTGGAGACCTCGGACTGATTGGAAAAGATTCCAATAGACATATTGAAGGGATTCCTGGTAGCCCATGCCTTAAAGAAATACAAAGACAATGGTCTCACACGTACAGCGCACACTTTACGAAGAACTTTCTGACCTTAGCTCTCATCAGTAACCGGAAAGAAATTAGTATACACCAAAAATCAAATGAAATAATAACATGATTCAGAAATTTTTTTTAGAAAGTCAACAAAAACATTAATATAAAAGATTCATAGGTTTTATTGACGAAAGGCGAAATGAAACACGAGACTGAAAGCCTAGTGCCGGCGCCCAAATCAAACTACATGAATTCTAATTCTGTTTGAAAGAATGTCAAATGGACAGGTGCAGGCTGTGTAGTATAGGGGCTGAAAACGTCACCCTCACTATTAACGCTTGTGAAATTCTTGTGCTGAAAGACCCCAAGCGTCGCCATAAAAAAGTGACCCCCATGTTCAGCGATGCCTATCCAGTATGTGTGAAGCAGTAGTCGAAAATAAACGGCACCCTCACAAACAAGAAATGTCATGATATTATGGGATTTCAACCTCCAAACAGACTGCTTCTTTGAGGCCACCAAGCCAGGCATCGCCAAGAAGAAAATTCCTCCTAATCGATGTGGCTGTTCATGGTGACCATAATAACAGGGACAAATAAATTGGAAAGGTTAAATGTAAACTGGCCTCTGGATTTAGTTTTCAAAATCTGTGAAGCTCAAGCCACTATAACCGCAGTTATTCTTGTGGTGTTGGGGTCATTGCAATCAAACATACAAATCTATATTTCGTAAAACTGAATGAAACCTAATATCATATCGCTTCAGTTTTTTGGATTTGGAAATATTCTACGAAACAGGTAAATCGAACTGAAATGTCATTATAAAGATGTTCCACACTACTTCAAACATAAGATTAGGAAGGAAACTTACGTTAATACTGGAAAGAGCGATAACATTTACTGCTCTTAAATAACATATTTACATGAAAAGAGAAAGATTTTATAAATTCCAACAAAAAACAGTATGATCCGCTCATTCAATGATGCCAAATATTTCATTGTAGGGAAACGGCATAGTTACCTTTACTTAAAAAATCTTCAATAATATATTTGAGGGTTCACAAATTTAATATTTGAAAACATCACAGCGAGACGTGGAGTGAGTCAAGAGAGATCTAATATATTGCTTTTGAACTAAAGGTAGAAATAAAATGAATGCAGCAGAAGTTCGTTTAATATTCTTCACGTGAAGGCAGATAAGACATTGTCCGCCTAACTACGCCATCCGCCTGCAATTTTTATGCAAAGACTATTGTGTAAATATTCAATCAGAGATTAAGTGAGCGGATATACTACTCTTTATCTGCCCCTATAAATAAATGCACACCATTTCAATCAAAAGCCTTAAAAGTATAATAAAGGTGAGAAAAATAGAATGTGATTATTATGACTATTCAATGTTTTATTTTTATGTTTCTTAGAGTAAACTGAATATATATTTAAAGACAGTTAAATGCAATATATATATATATATATATATATATATATATATATATATATATATATATATATATATATATTAAAGCATATATATATATATATATTAAGGATATATATGTATATATATATATATATATATATATATATATATATATATATATTAATGTATTTATATATATATATATATATATATTAAAGCATATATATATTAAGGCATATATATATGTTAAGGCATGTATATATATATACGTTAAGGCAGATAAATATATATGTTAAGGCATATATATATATATATATGTTAAGGCTTATATATATATGTTATGTATATATATATATATATATGTTAATGCATATATATTTATATATATATATTAACGCATATATATATATATTAATATATATATATATATATATATATATATATATATATATATATATATATATATATATATATATATATATAAAGGCATGTATTCCAGACTACGGAACTGTTTCGCTGGATGATCTTTTATTCAGTTTTTTCTTGCTTCCTCGGAAGTGTCTCAATGTTTAGGTCGAGATTGTTAAAGTAGAATCCCAGTCGATAACTTTCTGTCTAACGCTTTCAGTTGTCCTCAACCGTCATCATGATGTTTTTTGTTTTTGTTTGTAGATATGTCATTGGTTGTTTTAGTTTTATAGATAATATATATATATATATATATATATATATATATATATATATATATATATATATAGATTATATATATATATATATATATGATTAGATGACATTATTGGGTTTGTTCATTATTGCTAAGGAGTGGATTCTTGCTGTTTATTGGAAGATTAGTTATTAAATATGATTAATATGTTTTTGCCCCTATTAAATGGTATTTTTTTTTATTTGGGTTTTGTTTTTGATGAGGACCGCTTCCAGAATTTGTAGTCCTTTTTTGCAGTTTTTTTATAGAGCATTTTAGTGTTGTTAATTAAGATTTTCCTTATGTCAGAATGGGTGATTGCTAGTGTTGCGTATTGTTACAAGTCGATTTTATGTCGCTAGTTTGGTTGAGGTGGTTGTGTCCCCGATGTATTCTATATATATATATATATATATATATATATATATATTGAAGACATTTTATTTTTATACATTTTTTTTATAGATACAAATATTTAAGTAAATGCTCTGTTTTATAATAAACAGTATTAAACAACATTTACCGCCCTGAATGTCCGAGAAATTTTCATACAAAAGTTTCGTCCCCCGACAGGAATCGAACCTGTATCCTATATGAAACCGTCATATAGCCTAACCTGCCTTTAACCGTTTTGGCCAGGAAGTTAGCCAGCGTTCGGTTAGGAAGGTCGATTGTACTGTCTTTAAAATTTAATCTTCCATGAATCTCTCACGTACATTCATATCTGTTCATGGCGTATCAAATGTAAACGAATGACGTCACACATTATGAAATGGACAAAGGCCGACATTAAGACATTTTTTTTATGTTTATACATTCTTTTTATAGATACAAATATTTAAGTAAATGCTCTGTTTAAGAGAATGCTGGAAAAATCTGACGAAGAACGTTGACTTACTAAAGAATTTAGTATATATAATACCACGAAGAATTAACGCCGTTATTAAAGCAAAATTTTACCCAACAAATTACTAAATTATTTTTTGACTTGTATAATGTGTATATGCATATTTGTATATATAAACGAATTCTGTTACTCAATTGCTTTGGTAAAAGTACAAAAATCGACTTTCTATGGGTGAGCCATTTTTTTTGCCTAGTACCAAACATTGCATGCATACATACATAATATAATATCTGGCCACTCGTATTCGAGGATACCATTCTTATAGAGCAGATAGCCAATCCTTACTGTAGACGCTCTCTCAGGCACATTTGTGTTTATTCAACACCCACAGTGTCAAACTGTGGTTTATACTGCTGAACATGCATTAGTTTCAGTTTCTGGGTGAGAGCATGTTATCTAGCGTGATCAACAATCTGAACAAAGCCAGCATACTTAAAACCTCGGTCACGATGACTTGTGACTTCGTTCTAGCACAGCTATCGACGGCTCCAAAGTGTTCCGTCTACGAAATTCCTCTCACAAGGCTTGGGTCAAACCGTGGATTTGTTTTCAGGCACTTCTCAAAGGTGCAGCACGCTAGGATAGCCCCACTTTAGACCGATAACATCAGGAAGTCTCCTTCCTGAAAAATCAACTATAGTGAGATTGGAACCTGGCTATCATGATCAGAAAGCGTTCTAACCACTCGGCCACGCGCATGCCTGCCTACCTACCTACCTACCTATCATACATACAAACATACGCATGCATTTTGTTTAAAATCGCCTTAAATGAGATATGTATGTATTTTTTAAATGTCAATTAATTCAATGCATTTGCGTTTATTTTGACAGAAAATAAGCATTAAACTATCAAGATTTATCATACAACAGCATCATATTATGGTTTCGTCAATAAAACCGCCACCGCTTTAATTACTGCTTCACAAATTCCGTGGCATTCTTTCAGGGTTTTTTTTTTTTTTTTTCTTTTAGTAGATGACAAACCTTTCCAAGAATTCTTCAAGACCTCTACTTCTTTGTGTATTCTCTTCAAACTCTTCTGTTCAATTCATCCCATGCTAATTCAATGGAAGGTGAGGTCAGGATATTTAGGCAACCAAGACATAACTTGCGAAATGTTGTTCCTTTTTTGATTCAAAGAAATGTTCACATAATTTAGAAGAGTGATTTGGATCGTTGTCTTGTTGAAAGCTGATTTTGTTTTCAAATTAGGCGTAAACCAGATGATATTGCATGACTTTTCAAAATTGTTCTTTTTCATTTCAACAGTAAACGGGTGGAACCTTTATGCCAACCTAGTAGCACGCTTAAATTTATGAAGTCGGTGCACCAAGGGAAAAACTCGTCAGAGCAGTTCACATGAAAATATTTGTAGAAAAGACAGAGGGAAGATAGGTAGGGTCTATCAATTAGTAGAATGAAATGGTTGGTATAGACACCAAAATCAAATTCTTTCAAATATAACAGGAGTACAGCAGAGTGGAAACAAGAATACCATTCTGTTAAATCATTTCCCAGATTATACGTTTCGGGTGTAGAAGTTTTGATATAATGAAATGAGTCTAGAATATTTAAATATAAACCAATTCAAGCGGGAATCCATTGTCTCCCATCCAAACAAAAGCAGAATCTGAAAACAGAAGCGATTGAGTCAAATATACACGTAATGACATTAAAAGCGACCAAGAATATACACAAATAGCAGCGTTCCGCTCATCAAATATGTGGGAAACCTGAAAGCCGAAGTAAATACTGATAATCCTAGAACAATTGTAACAATCTCAAGGACAAAGCTAAAGAGACGAGCGTATTCATAATTCCGGAGGAGAACTAAATCGATCATAATCCATTTCTCGAAAGTTTATCGAGAATACTGCATTGTGCTAGATACTTGCAGAGAATGCCTATGTCTTGTGTGCCAGCGACACCCACGCTTCAGAGAAGATAAATGTGAATGAAGAATCAATAATATGCATGGGCACTGCGCCGTCATTTAGGGTCTAACCGGCATTTATGGCCATTCAGTTTGTTTCCATAATAAAAACCAACAGAACATAAGATAGTTAATAATTATAGTTATTTTTTTTAAAAAATCATTTCGCTCCAGGCATGGAGATAAAGCCGCTAAGACGCAAACTTGTTATTCAGTGAAAATATCTGAGATAAATCATTATTAAGGAGTGTGAACTCAAAAAGGACAAAATTTAATGGGAAAGAAAATGACAACGGACATTGAATTTAAATTGATTGAAATCATTGTGTTTGTAAGGTTCCTATACTATGACAAGTTAAGCAACAGCGAACTTGATAGGTACCTACAGGGGTGACGGTTTGAGAATACAAGTATTGTAAGCTTGTTTGTGCGGGTGATACAATATGTAAAGGCTATGAATTATTAATTGAATAGCCAAGTTCCAATTCCAGTTGGGTTCGTTATATTCACTTAGGAGCAAATATCCTTAGGAAAGGTATGAATCCAACTATTCTTTCCTTAGCCATGGTATAATTAATAAGATCTGTATCATTTAAACATTTTTACAATCTAAAAATATGTTCTGGATTTAAATAACTTGTAAGTGGATGATAAGCCGTAGAAAAGTAATCAAACAAATAATCTAACGCAAGGCACAAGAACCACTCAAGGTAACGCGCTACTCTTTAGATAAGTGCGAGTGCAAGAAAAGGCAAAAATTTTTGTTCATGATGTTATGTTGAAAAGTTAATCCTTTGGGGCCATGCGTTCCTGAACAATTTGAACCCTTCTGCCTAAGCTCCTGAATCAAAATTCATTGGGATGTAATGTTTCACGGTAGATATATAAAATAAGACAACCAATAGCAAAACACAATGCAAGTGTGTACCGACTATTTAACCGGTGGCTGGGAATTAAGTCAATTTTCTCTACCACTGTTCAACCGGTGGCTGGGCAATACTTTATTTTAGTCTACCACCGGCAAAGCGTGGGTCAGATCTCAAAGGGTTAAAGATTAACCATAGACTTAAACATAAGAACTAATGACACCATTAGGAAAAGATGCGAGTAGCAAGGAAGTCTTAAGAAAAATTGTAACTAAAAGGAAAAGTATATTCAAAGATTTGTGAATTCTGATATTGTTGTGGTAGGATCCACCTAATTTGCATAGTGGAGTACCGACCATATAAATATGGTTGGTACCGGGAAGAGAGAGAGGAATCAAGAGATTGAACCAGAGACTCTGCCCTACTGCGATTCAGTCAACACATTCTCCAGGAACGGTCTTATCAGGAATATACAAAAGACTATATGTAAATATTGTGTACACTTTCTTGTTTCAATACATTTTGTTCTAAGTACATTTTGTGTTGCATTATTATTCCATGCATTAGTCAAGTTTCAACAGATATACATAGTGAGGTTGGCAGAATTTAATATAATATAATATATATATATATATATATATGTGTGCGTGTGTGTATATATATATATATATGTGTGTGTGTGTGTGTGTGAGACAGAGAGAAAGAGAGAGAGAGAGAAATATAAATAAAATGTGTCTGTAAAAAGTAAAATTGTTATTTACTGAAGAGTTTCGTCCTTTGATGGATTTCATGAAAACAAATGTAAGAATTTTATTTTTACACATACTTAATGACGAAGAAGAGATTAGAAAATCTGATTCTCCCAGGGAGGATTGAGAGCAAAGGGGACAGAGGAAAACAGCGCATAACATACTTGATGGGTTTGGAAAATGGATGGCGAAACAGGGTTTAGAAGAAATAGGAAAATAACAAAATATGTTAAAAGCTACAAGGGGGGAGAACTTTTGGAGGGTCCAAGTCTTGAGGAGACATATTGCAAAGATAAGATTTATAGGAAAAATTAAAAATATCGTTCGTTTTTCTAATTTTGATTCTAATCCATGAGAATATTAGATCTTCTAATAATTTGTATGTTGTCAAGATCGGATAAATTGCCTTTGAGAATATATATTAAGATGTTAGTAATAATATTATAGGCTGTCTTTATCTTGTTTATTGCCACTGTTGCTGTTAATCTTTTTTGTTAGTTTTCGTATGCCTTTCGCTTAGCGTTTTGGATGAAATAATGTGAATAATTGAGGTTTTTTGGCATTCTGTTACCACTTTTCTATCAATGTCAATTTTTGTACAAATCTGTGCAAAAACTGGACCACAGATCCTTGATATTTTTCCCACCTCTCATTGGTCAGTTAATATTAAAATCATTTTCTCGCCTACAGCCGTACAACGCCTAAGCGTTATTCAAAACCATTTTTCAGACAACAATTAGAAATGTCCTCCGGGGCCGATCACGTGACAACGTTGATTATAAATACCAGACACAAGTTTGTTCTCTCTTTCTCTTCTCTCATATCTCAAATTCTCTGTTGATTCTCTTTGGGGCATTTCTCTTCCTTTTTGATTTCTGTCGCTTACGAAAATGTAGCTGTTTAAGAAATCGCGTTTAGACCCTTTACGGGCGTACGCTATAAAAACATTCACACACGTACACATACATGCACGTACGGAAACTTAATTACAAACATCACAGAACATTACAAGCATCAACATATTACTAATATTCAACTAGAAGTTAGGGAAAATAATTAAACGTTACGGAACATTCACTCCTTCAACTCTTCTGAAGCTAAAAGTTTATCAACATATTCTCAGCTTTAAGGAATTCTTTCAACTATCTAACAGTGAACATTTTGCGCGGAATTCATTCAACTTTTTATGAGCTCAGATAAAAAAAAAATTTCCTTAGTAAACACTTTAATTCCAATCAAAGGGAAGTAACTCTTATTAATCATGCTTATATATCATTACATACATAATTATAAAATTGTTTTTGTTATAAAAACTGTTTTGTGTTCCTTGTTACTGGTATTTTGTGTTAAATATAAATTCGAGAGGCCGCAACAACTAACAGGCATCTGCAGTTTTTTAAATGTTTATATATATATATATATATATATATATATATATATATATATATATATATTCAGGTAAATAATGAGCTGAAGGTTACTGTTTCTACGCTATTTAATGTAAACAACGACTACTTTAAATAGGGTAAAAAGAGCGTTACAAACGGTGAAGAACTTTGTGTCTGAGCGCTAACATATGGCTGATCAAACGGCAATCCCTACTGCAAAGTTGAACGAAGAATCTATCATTGCCGACAAAGTTTCTTTACTAAGACTTTCCGGGTGAGCACATATATCTTTTGTAATGAAAATATCAGATTAAAAATAAATCTATTAAATGTTTAAAAAAATTTAAATATACATTTCCAATTTATTTTTCCATATGAAAATGTACTATTCCAATATCTTCCAGAAAGCTATAAACATTGATGTATTCCAACGGTAAGTTTTAAATTTGCCTGACGATTGGTATGTGCATGAAACTCGAAGATACCTCAAACAGTATGGAACAAATGTTTATTATATCATATTTTGTATAAATTTTAACTCTAATATTTTAGATCGAGTACTTTTTTCATTCCAACCATTAATAATAATGCGCTATATATATATATATATATATATATATATATATATATATATATATATATATATATATATATATATATAATTATTAAATCAATATTTAGCAAAAATGATACATGAAAAAAAGAAACTTTATTCTAGATTAAAAATTTCTTTTACAAAATTGTGCAAGTCTCCCCAATTTTATTAAAATTAAAATGTAGGGTAAAATATAAAATATTCGAAACACTGACATTTCCGTGACCATCGTGTTAGAAAACGTGGATGCAGAAAACTTCCGGATATATATATATATATATATATATATATATATATATATCGGTAAAACGAATCGAGTCCTCTCAGTCACTGTGTGTTTATCTAAAAATAAATACGTAAAAAATTCACTTTTGTCTCTGCCAAACGGATATCTGGTTTAATTTAGAATCTCCAATTCAAATGTCGTTTTGGGTTTCCATTTAGTTAGAGGCAACCGGATTGTCTAGCTACAATCA
This sequence comes from Acanthosepion pharaonis, assembly GCA_903632075.3. Taxonomy (NCBI): domain Eukaryota; kingdom Metazoa; phylum Mollusca; class Cephalopoda; order Sepiida; family Sepiidae; genus Acanthosepion; species Acanthosepion pharaonis. The sequence goes on along the minus strand of CAHIKZ030001333.1, from coordinate 116,649 downwards.
TCCAGTCTGTCTGTGGATGATAATATATATATATATATATATATATATATATATATATATATATATATATATATAAATGAGATTATATAAAACAATTTTGAAATCGCTATAAAAAAACTTTCATGTTTCAATAAAATGTTTGTTTTAACGGTTTCAGGTTTATTAATGTTGATTCCATGATTAAACGATTTTTAAACAAATTAAAAAATAAAGTGTTACCATATTTTTTCTGAAAGAGAAAGGATGGGGACATAAATATAAAATTAAAAATAGACTTTTAGATATGTCTTGATTAACCAATTAAATGTCGGATCTACGGTAAATGGAAAAGTAAGCACAGAGGGTGGAGATGGGTGAGTTATTTTTCATGTAACGATAAACCGAAACATCGACATGCTATCATTCAGGATTGCGGAACATATATCAGCGATTTACATACATGTATGTAATTATAATATATTTTTCTTATAGTGCTGGTTTAATTAAACAGAGCTTCATTAAGTATATATTAATAAGTATACATATTAATCCTCACCGATAGCACGACTGGGAGTTTTATGCACAACGCAATCTTCAGGTGCTGGGTATAGACTGGCCATTATGTAATTTAAATTTTAATAAAAATATCTGGATATCGCAATGTATGGTATATAATTATATATTATATATAGGATTACATATATATATATATATATATATATATATATATATATATATATATATTTTTGGGTAAAAACGACAGACAAGGTACTACGGTTGAGCTTTTTATTTAATTTTTCTTGTGTTCTGACAAGAGCTTTTTTTCTGGACAAAGGGTGTGTAAGAACTGTCCGAATGTTTTGTATTTCCGAGCGCTTTCGGCTATACCTTTAGCCATTATCAAGTATGATTCGATTATCAGCTTAGTAAATGTTCAGTGTGTGGTAGTGATGTTTATCCAGACATCTTACGTTACACCTATCCGATCACAGCTCCATCAGAACTCATTTAAACACACACTCAGATTTACCTATTTACACTATTAGGAACATACTAGTAGAAAACACAAATATATTCAAATGCATCCACTTTATGCAAAAAAAGACTAAAAATAATGGAAGCTCTAATAATAAAAAAAAAAAAAATTCCAACTCTTAACAATATTAACTATGAAAAAAAACAATGTGCTAACCGTATTCGGAAATTAAAACATCACTACCACACACTGAACATACACAGAACACACACACTCTACTAAGCTGATAATTGAATCATCCTTCATAATGGCTAAAATTATAGCCGAAAGCGCTCGGAAATACAAAACATTCGGACAGTTCTTACACACCCTTTGTCCAGAAAAAAGAAAGCTCTTGTCAGAACACAAGAAAAAATTAAATAAAAAGCTCAACCGTAGTACCTTGTCTGTCGTTTTTAATGAAACATGCACAAAGGAAGGATTGCTGTCTAAATATAAACTATATATATATATATATATATATATATATATATATATATATATATATATATATATATATATATATATATATATATATAAAATAAATAGAATATATATATATGTAAAAAATTTCTGTTGTGAATATTAATTTTTTATATTGATCATAAAGATTGCTGTTTGTTTTTCAAAATTTAAAAGATGTTTTTAGATAACTAACCTTTTTAACAAGACATAAATTGGGTTTATTGATTTTTTCCTATTGTACGATTTGGCTCTTGTTACAAAATCCAACGTAATAATGGGTGTATTGTCGCCATTTTTAATTGCCAAAAATGTTCAGAGCAAACAGTTCAGTTTAAGTATTTTATATTGCTTGAAATTTTATAATATATTATATATATATATATATATATATATATATATATATATATATATATATATATATTTATCCCTAATCTTCAGGTGCTGACCGTTACATAATTTACATTTTAATAAAAAAATATTTCTCGTAAACGAAATGCTGACAGCTTTTATTTATACGGGGATTACATTTGTTTGTTTTTTTTTAAATATAGGTTGCATTTAAAACAGACGGGAATTTTATTTTATATCTGTAAAATATTTTATTTTGTATTTAAATAAACAGGGATTAATGGCATTTATTACAAAAATATTTTTTCATTTAAACTGGGAATATTATTTGATATTAAACATAAAGGGACATTACTGGTTTAATTTTTTATGTTTTTATTATTCATTTTTTGTTATTTTTTCACATAAATATAAACAAAGCTAGGGACAATAGAAAAAAACTGAAAAGTGAAATATCATTATTTACATTAAAAATTAATCTGGATCAACATATTTCAACAGTAGTGCTGTTCATTCAACTTACATTGCCTACATCATTCGATGGGGAAGAGAAACTAAATTTCCAATGATTTTCAGTGGAAGCAAATTAAATTTGACATGTTTACCGGAAATATGCTAGTACGGCATACAATTTTACCAGTCATACATTGGCCGTTTAAGTAGCAGGTGGTATTTTTCGGCAGTTGCATTTATTATTTAAAAAGGCAAACGTTGTTATCTTTGCTGGACATATATTTATTCAGTATTAATATTGCAATAACAAGATATTTTAATAAAATTTAAATTTTGTAACAGTCAGTCTTTTCCTAGCACCTAAATATTTTGTTGTGCATGAAACTCAGAGTCTTGCTACCAGTGAGGGATAATACGTATATTTATTCACATATACTTAATAGCAGTGTTATACTACATCGAGCACTGATTTATTAACAACAGCATTCTATATATATATTGTGTGTGAGTGTGTGTGCAACAGGTAATCTGTTGAGGCTGACTGTCGACATAAGGACAGTTTTGATGCCACTACTCGAACAGTTAAAAGAATATCAGAGAACAATATGTATGCAAACAATGAGACGAACGTGACGTTAATTGCCAAGACACAACCAGATTCGTGATAATGAAACATCAAAGAACAAATATAATTTCTAAAATCAGACGTGTTTTGGACGAGGATTCTATTGATATACTACCATCTTCAGACTGACTCCTCAACAAGCAATGAGTTTTAAAACAGTTTCTCGAGAAAAAAAAAAGACATCCTAATTATGAAAACGAGTCATCCTATTGTCGCTTACTAAGCGTATCTGGGAATGTGGCACCAGGCCGAAAGTATGGGGTACCCAGTGTGGATCGACCTCACTATTCAGTCGTAATTAATGTCGTGTAACATGCTTGTTAACATTTACACTATGTCGAAATGTCCCGAGATTTTTTAAGCATATCATAGATGTGAATCGACCTCACTATTCAGTCGTAATTAATGTCGTGTACCATGCTTGTTAACCGTTACACTATGTCGAAATGTCCGGAGATTTTTTAAGCATATCATAGATGTGGATCGACCTCACTATTCAGTCGGAATTAATGTCGTGTAACATGCTTGTTAACCGTTACACTATGTCGAAGTGTCCAGAGATTTTTTAAAGCATATCATTGATGTGTATCGACCTCACTGTTCAGTCGTAATTAATCTAGAAGACATGCTTGCTCACAGTTACGCCAAGTAGAAATTCCCGGAGATATTCTAAGAATCGCTGTGACACTTTGCCGAATATATCGTAAGTAATCTAGCGAGATATTACAGCACATCGAAGTTATCGAAGATGTTCTAAACGTAGCTGAGATGTGGAATAATCCGAAAATATGGGGCACCCAGTGAGGATCGAACTTATTATTCAGTCGTAATTAATCTCGTGTGAAATGCTTGTTAACCAGTACACCACGTTTGAAAAGACCACATGAATAATTCTATAGTCATTATGATATATTCCTCTTTTATTTCGACTTGTCAAGTTATGATAATTTTAAATGGTTTTCTTCTATTTAAACTCGGTTAAGCCAATTATTTTCAGAAAACGAAAAAACTCTAAGAATTTATTATTTCTCCTCATTAAAACTATTAACCAATTCCAAGAAGTCTTTGTTCTCTAAGAGCTGTCAAGTCCAATTTTCGGCGAAAATGACACGCAATTATCTTTTTTGCATTATGCTAAAGGTGACAAATAATCTCAATTGATGTTAACTGCGGGTAGACCATTTAAGTTAATGAATCCGCGAATAGGAATTTTTTTGCTTTATATTTTGTTTTCGCTTTCGAACATTTGAGAAAAAAATGGAATGATTTATGTATTTGTTTTTAATCTATCTTAATATACATAAATTTAGGAACAAGAAGAGACTTACTGAATATTTTATAAAAATGCGGGACAAAATAAGGATATCCTTTGGGTTCGAGGACATTAGAATTAGTCGGATTGAAATTATTATTGATTCTACTGCGTTCAATTTACAAATCTACTTAACACTAGTTAGGATGAAAAGGCTAATTTAGTCTCAATTAAATGGTTTTCCATAGTGAGCCAAAAGTAGGCTTACAGTTGTTTCACTATTTGTTTCCAGTTTTAGACCTAATTTATCCAAATCATAACTCCACACCAATATTCCATATTATGCTTTGACAACCTTAACTAAACATTTCCACAGCGTTGGTTCAGAAGAAGAGGCAGCATCGAATGGCCACCATGTTCACCTGACGAATGGATTTATTTTTGATGGGTTGTGGTAAAGAACAAGATTTATGACAGAAATCCCGTTACGGCAGACTAATTAAATAGTACATCTCAAAAGTATTTATTGAAATTGATGCAAATCGGTTTTTATGCTGTGCTGTGTGTCTTAATGTTCTGGAGATTTTCCTGGAATGTTGCAATATTGAAGGATATTTTGAGCACTTATAGATTAAACTGTTCTCAAAAATGTAAGTAAAATGTTAAAAAAATGTACATAAGCAGTTTTCGACAAATAGGATTGTAACAAATAAATATAAATGTAATTTTTAAATGTAAAGTGCATACCAAATAAAATTACTTTAAGCCCAGCCTGCATATAAAATAATATATTTTGCATCACAGAATTTAAATATGGCTTTGAAAATCCCGGCACGCATTCTTTTAAAGGGACCTTTTTTCTTCTTTCAAGATGCGTATTTAATACTATTCTTTTACTAACGATAGTTTGCCCTTAATGCAAAGTACTTCGGTAATTTAGCAATTTAAATGTGGAGAAAACCAACTTGCGTCTGGAGACTCGAATTGGAAAATACGTGCCTGCCTAAATAAGACAGGATAGAGCTAGTAACAATAATCGCTTGACTCAATCAGTTCACGAGTCAGCGATTGGGCTTTATTTAAATAATAAGCTGGGTTGCGCTTCCGAATATGTTGGTCGAGCGTTTAGAGGCTTGCACAAGGCTCGGTCAGTTAAACATTTACGATTTTTATATGTTGTCTACATCAAGCTTCGTCGACTAGCTTTGTGCAGGAAGAAAGAGAATTTTCTTCGTTCCCTTTGCCTCATGAGTAGATCGAGAGTAATTATTTTTATGTTTCATACCCACTAGGGTCTTATTTTCACCCATGTTGCTTGTGTGTTTTTTGATGTTTGGGGTTAGTAATAGATTTATTTTAGTCGTAGTTCCTTAATTAGCACCCGGGTGTACCTTTCTCAGTTTCACCTTTTTGATTATTGTCGTTACAACGAGTTCTTCCGAAGAAATGTTGAGCAGAAACAGCCATTTTAAAATAATGCGTTCTGTGGTAGCAAATATATATATATATATATATATATATATATATATATATATATATATGGAAAAACAGTTTATTTAAACAATAGATTATGCATTTCGCTCTTACTAGTAATAATCAGATCAAAAACGAAAGTTCAAGAGTCAATATTTAATTAATTGCTACAGTGTAACCCGGATATAAAAGAGTTGTCGGGACCGGATATGAAGTCTCTTATATCCGGGTTTCTCTTATATTCGGGTTTGGTCTAATTTATATACATTAACACAGGCTCTAATTTGGGACCAGAGAAAATCTCTATTATATCCGGGTTTCTCTTATATCCGGGTCTCTTATATCCGGGTTACACTGTAGTACTTTTTTTTTTCGCTAAAAAATTCAAAATTTTGGTCATAAAATTTTGATTTGGATCAACTACGGCTGAATGAGTTCAATCCTCATTGGGTACCCCTATTGCCTTGCGACACGTTGAAGCTACGCTTAATAAATCACAATTTTCATGAAAGATCTCACAGACTAGTCATCCGTTACATCCAATGTAGATCGAAATTTGTAAATAATATTGATTATTGCGAAATCAACTTTCTGTCATTTTCAATGTTGAATTCAATCACTCAATAACAGTACAATATCTTGACTCTCTTTAGAGGTTATAAATATTAATATAGATCATCAGTAAAAGGCTGTCTGAAATTAAAAAATAACTGTCAGTAACTATACTCTGATGCTTATTTAAAATATGATGAACAGCCTAAGGTTTTAATAATCTCATGCTACTAAATAAGTCATTGTAAATATTTCTAATAAAATCATAAGCTAAATACCCATGGATATCATCCATTTTAAATATATCATGAAAGTTTTATACCAAAATGAGTTTAATACTAATTGGGAAAATATTGGCTTACCCTGTAAGATTTTATAATGCATATAGGTACTTCTGTGAATAAAATTTCCATTGTTTTAATAGATTTATAAATCTGTAAATGTTTTTTTTTTATATGCATGCATGTTCCTCAGTAAAATAATAAGTATGAATATAAACTAAATAATGAGATATTAGCAACTATATATTCTGTGCAATTGCATCATATAAAAATAACCAAATAAATGTTTATTTTATTAATTTATGGTACAAACAAAAACAGTGCTCAATGTAGTTAAACATAGCTATGAAGTATATATTAATAAATATATATATATATACATTTATATACAACTTAAATTTAATGGTTTCCCAAGTCATCAGGCATATATAAAGTAGTTGGGTTTATTATTTAGTTGTTTTTAAATACTGGTTCTCATGAGAGGGAAACAAAATTATGCTCAGATCCAAATCTCAAATTGAATATAAACCCAATACAAATATCACATAAAAAATCACCGAAAACAATCACAGTAATGAAAATTTGGGAATCCCAAATTTCAGGATTGTGGATCCAGATCCGGCCCAGAATATTTTTAATTTGCTCACGGACTTGAACTGATTCCAAAATAGTATGTTGGGATTCGGCCCTAGGAGTATAGCTGAAAAAGAGTGACTCACTTACATTAGCATTTATTATATAGATATTCTCCTCTACTTCAAATATTTAATATTTTAACAATTTCTTGTTTACAAAGTAGAAATATATTTCATACCTTTTACTGTCTTATTGAAATATCATTTGTCTGGATTTCTGTAAGAAATACTTCACTGTTGATTGAGTTGATTTTCAGTCTTTTAAAGAATAGGTTGGCCTCTTAAAAATCTTTATTACTGCAATAGTAAGTCAAATTGAAATGTCTTCTTGACAATATACTTGTATGCATGTCCATTTCTATATTTATTCTTAGAGAATGATGGATTTGTTTATATATAGTATGTACAGTGATGATGGATGTTTGACATATCTTGGACTAAAATTTAATTTTCTATTATTATGTGTGTAAATTCTGAATTAAAAATATTCATTTGCAAGCTTAAATTCAAGAAAATGTAGTGTTTGTCAATTTGTTGGAGTATTTTCATGGTATATTTTTAGTTTGAATTGCTACTATGATTTAAATATCTGAACTTGAATCAAGATAATTTATTACCTTGTTTAGATATTTTCAGTTTGATTTTTTTTTCTATAAGAGATACAAATATTTTTCTTGATCTTTTTTTTTCCACATTGAGTAAGATTTAATATGCTGTTATGAATTAATTACTATGACTTCATCTTTAAGTGAAAAATCAGTTTTGATTGCATATTATTTTTTACTTTTTATTATATTCCGTAATAAGTGAATAAACACATAACACCAAGTGGATACTAGAAGAAAGGTTTATTGTATAAAACAAGTACAGTATGAAATACGGTACAGTTATACACACAGGTCAATCTGGTAGTGAGTGCCACTAATTGGAAGGTAGGACGTGCTTACGTCGTCTCTATCTTCACTCCTATATTTATTTCTGTAGAAATACACAGAAAATGTGACACAAGGCCTAAAAAGGGGGCGAGAAAAGAAGGATGGTCATCATTTGTCTTAATTTAAAACTTAGCTAGCCACAACCACTGAGCAAATACACAAACAATAATCCTAGCACCAAAACAACACATTCTTATTTACGTTTCTTACTACATCCACCATAATACCTCATTGTCTCAATGAAATTCTATATAGTCCCCATATGTACAAATCGTTGTCTGGGGGAGGGATAAAAACAAGTTAAAAAAAATCGCCAATGTGTATGTACAATATGAATATAAAATTATTTACAAAAAACTAAACAAAATCATCTTAGTAATAAAACTCCCCACACACCTTAAATATGACAGAAATATCAGTTTCCAAATCGATGCGGGACTATAATAATGTAGAAACATTCATCCATCCCAAGCACTCACACAGACAGGCACTTATTCTGACACAAGAATAAATACGAAAAACACACATGCGAAACGAAAGGCGCCCCGCATCCACCAGAGAACTGATATCACTGACACCTAACGCGGGTGTGGCACCATTTATGAGGCAGAGAAAGGAAAAGAAAGAAAAGAAGGCAGAAAGAAAGGCGAGACGAATCGTGGGGATCAGCAGAACACACACACGGCTAAGAGACAATGAATATATTGATAAGTAACCAAATGGCGAAAGGGTGTCATTACAATGACAGGGAAATTCTGAGTAAAAAAAAAAGGAAAGAAAGAAAGAAACAGATGTGTTTTGATAACGGCTGTGTTATCTAGAAGTACGTAAACAAAACGGCAAACACTCGACTGGCCAACGAAAAATTCAATTGAAAACGTTATTTTGATAATTGACAAACACACAGGTGTAAACAGGACTTTGGACAGATATGAAAAATTAAAAAGCCACACAAGCCGTGTTCTGACCGAATTTTTTTCGACGAAACAACATTGGATGGCGATAATAAAATTATGTTATCAGAAATATGTACCGAAGGAAAATGAATGGGGACCCAGAAGTGTTTTTTTTCCTTGAGGCGACAGACTGACTGAAAACTTAGGGATATTTCTTTTTTTGAGGCCGTGTTAAGAAGACCACCCATTTTGATAATTAGCGATAAAATACCTGACAAAAACCACGTGTAGAACAAGAGTTGTCATATTGTCCGTTTGCGGCTAGAAAAATGATAACGGCGATTAAAACGGAAGAAAAGGGAAAGAGAAGAGATAATTTTTTTTTTTAGTTAAGCAAGTTTTTTTTTATTTTCCCTGAAACAAAGCCGCGGATTGTTCACGCCCGACTAAGACATCATTGGTCAAGTGGTGATCACATGACGCACGAAGGAGGAGAAAGATACCCGACTAAGACCTCATTGGTTGAGTGGTGATCACGTGACGCACGAAGGAGGTTGTCGACGCCTCGTCCAGAGTATAAGTATGAGAAGCTGCTACGAAGAAGTGGGGAGGGCAGTTCACGCCCTCTGAAGTATGGGGAGAAAGTGGGAGTAAGGAAAGCTTCCCAAAAATGGAAAAAGAGTGGAAAATCCCTAACCAGAAATAAAAGAGGTGGATATGTATTTAGAATTATCGAGGAACCCCCGACGCCGACAGACCCACCCCGGTTTTGGTCGGCGTCAATAAAAGCGAGGCCCCAACAGACAGAAATCAGTTCGGCTCCAGCGGAGAGTTGAGTTTCAGAGTTGAGTTCCAGCAGTTCCCTCGAGTTCAGCTGACCAAGATTCACGCAAATTCCGGACTCCTCTTCAACCCAAGAACAATTATTTTGAAGAGCGACTTAGAACCAGACCACCGAAATAAGTTTTTTTTCGACTTTCGTCCAAAGACACACCGAAACGCCAATTTCTTAGAGAGCAAACAACTTGAAGCGTTAAAACTTGCCTAACGGAAAACGACGTGTCACAATCCATAGAACGGGTCGGGAGATAGATGCAGTCCTATGTATCGAACAACTAGACATAAAGTTTGTTACCTTTTTTTTGATACTTTGAACTTTTGAGTTTTCATTTTATTTTCTTTTATGCATATTTGTGTAGTATCACCCCGTTGAACTCAGTTTGCATTACGGCCCCCAACCACTGTTTGATCTCGTCTGTCTAAGATCAATTCACAACGTGGGTAGGCAGACTGGAGTTCAATGCAGTTACCTTGGTAACCAGGCGTTGGAAGCGAGTTGGGAACGACGAGGCTGATATCAAATCTAACCAGATTCCCACCCGAATCACCAAAAGGTTAGAACGTCACATTTGGGTGCCGCGACCGATACCAAGCAAATTGGTCGTCACAGGACGAGACAACACGACTGACGCGACAGGCGGACGTCACGTTTGGAGCAGCGACACCCGAACGGAGCAGCGAGGAGCGAACAGCTGGCGCCGCGGCGAGGACGTCACAATTGGTGCTGTTTGGGGACGTCACAACTGGCGCAGTGGTAGATCAGGATAGAACGTCACAGTCGGCGCCGCGACCGGGGGACGACGTCACAGGGAGGGGATGGGGATTTAAACTAAAGAAAAATGGGGCCAATGAGCAAACACGCCCTAGCTAAGTTTACTGGGAAAAAAAGAAGAAAAAACTAAAGAAGCAAAAACAAAACCTACAGTAGCCTAATTTTAGGGATGGGTTGCCCAAGTTCAGCCCAGGAAGAACAATATCCTGATGCCTAACCGGCATCAAAATACAACTCTAATCTCTATCTTCATTTCTTTATTTATTTCTGTAATAATAACAGAAAATCTGACTAAAAAGCTAGGGTAGCAAAAAAAGGACAGTCATTAAAAACTCTCTATGTTCACTCCTCAGCGAGTCTCCCGTAGACGGTTGACTTTATAGGTACTTACTACCTATAGTGTAATCATTCATAAGGGTGATTGGTTATTCCATTACATCACTTATTAAACACACTTTCTACATATTGGTGACAACTATTGAATATCCATTGACAAATATTGAATTTAAACTTTGCTATTCCTAGAGAAAGATGGAATGTATTTATACATAGTGTGTGCATTGATAATGGATGTTTATTACGATGCTAAGGTTTTTATTAAGTGTTTTCAGTTGAGATAAACACTTGAAACTATTTAATTTTTAAATAAATTTATAAGGCTTCAAAATCATTTAGAATTATACAGAGTGTATTTTAAATTCTCTTATCCTTTTAAGCACTGTTAATATTCCAGTCTTTTATGGTTGTTCTTCATCATTCAGAATTAAACTAACTTTAAATTAAATTCTGCTAGTTGTTTTAACTCTTAAGCAAACTCTCGGCCAAATAAGTTTTCGAAATCTGCCTAAATGGTTTATTTGGTTATATATTTTAACGGTCCTTTATGGCTTCGAAAGCATTTATGATTGTTCATGGAATTCAGACTTCATTAACCTCACAATTATTTATATAAAATCGTTCGATTTCTGCAGGCTTATTGGATATGACAAGTTATTTGATAGCTATCCAATTAAATGTATTTTCTTTTTGCCATGTGCTACTCCATGTAAAAAAAAAATTAAATGGATATTTCTCTATTTTTTTTTTGCTTTTATAACATTTATTCATTTAAGCAATCTAATTTCTGACAGACATAAACACATAAGAGAAATCAAAACATATCATGGATAATAAATTCAATATCCTACATAAAAAAAACATAAAATAAACACATTAGGAAAATTAACACTGGTAAAAACGAAATGTTTTTTGCATCAAGCGTAACATGCAATGCATACAAAATACATACACAAACATGCGAAAATAAAATAAAATAAAAACTAACAAAAATTACCATTTTTTTCTATTTTGTTTAAAGAATTTCTTTAATATTAGAAACCACATTAAATCCAGACTATTATTTATTACCATCAAGGCAATAAATAAAAAATTACTTGTGATACCATTCGAAATTGTATCATCATCTTTATTGTTTTGATCACATTATTTACGTTAGTGGATTTTCGTTCATTCCTTTTACTTTTAAAATTCTGAGATAACGATTCCTTATTGTCATAAGATAAAAGAAATAAACGTACAAGACAGTGAAGTCTTATCCGATATAAAAAAAAAGTTTTAAAAATCGTCGATAAATGTGCCATTATTAATGTTACGCATAAAAAGTGGTAATACTTACTTTCCGAATTTTAAACAAGAATTACTTTTCTGCGCTTTTTATTAAGGATTATGAAAAAGTCGTTTTTATTAGGATTTTAACATTTACTGAAGAAAATCCAACACCGTAAGTTCTGTTCGATATCTGAAGTCAATTTTTTTGCAGATATTTACCCTTTAACTTCGATTAAAGAATGGCAACTCTTCAAGTTTAATGACGCATTCAATATATTTTTCTTCATTTCTGTACTATGAATATGCAACGGTAAACATGGAACATTTTTGTGATTTTAGAGAAGAAAATGTTCAGCCTAAAACTGTGACCTGACCCTTTTTAAGCCAGTTTTAGTATTGTTATATAGTGTCGGCTGATTCATTCAATTTTCTTAAAGGAAAACATATTTTTTTAATCAATTCTGACACATTCGAAATGACGATCTCATACTATATGAATATGTCACTATTAAAATCGTTTCATTCTCTATTTCTCTTCATCACTTAACGCACACACACACACACACATATATATATATATATATATATATATATATATATATATATATATATATATATATATATATAGAGAGAGAGAGAGAGAGAGAGAGGTAGAGAATGATAGAAAACTGACATTTCTATGTAGAAAAACGAAAATAGAAAATTGAAAGATAAATAGATACATAGATTGGAAGAAAATCAGATATGTACATAGAAAGAAAGAAAGAAAGAAAGAAAGAAAGAAAGAAAGAAAGAAAGAAAGAATGGAAGAAAGAAATAGAGAATAAAAGAAACAAACAAACAAACAAATTATGGAAGAAAGAAACAATGAATGGAAGAAAGAAAGAGAAAATGGAAGAAAGAAAGAAAGAAAGAAAGAAAGAAAGAAAGAAAGAAAGAAAGAAAGAATGGAAGAAATAAATAGAGAATAAAAGAAAGAAAGAAACAAACAAACAAACAAAGAATGGAAGAAAGAAAGAAAGAAAGAAAGATAGAATGGAAGAAAGAAAGAGAGAATGGAAGAAAGAAAGAATGGAAGAAAGAAAGAATGGAAGAAAGAAATAGAGAATAAAAGAAACAAACAAACAAAGAAAAAGAAAGACAGAAACAAACAAACAAAGAATGGAAGAAAGAAAGAAAGAAAGATAGAATGGAAGAAAGAAAAAGAGAATGAAAGAAAGAAATAGAGAATAAAAGAAAGAAAGAAACAAACAAACAAAGAATGGAAGAAAGAAAGAATGGAAGAAAGAAGTAAAAAGAAACGAAGATAGTTAGTATAAAGAAATAGAAAAGAAAAGGCACAAAGCCAGATCAGCTAATATTGTTGCCAACTATTCCTTTGTGGCCTGATTTTTAAAAAAATCAGCAGTGAATGTCTTGATAGTGATGCATTTGCGTATGAAGCATTGACCTGTGCTTAAACAGACCGGCCTGCTTATTTAGAAACAACATCACTGAAGCCTCAACGTTAACTTAAAGTGCAAGATCAGCTGGTCTGTGCTTCATCAGCCAAAATCAGACGAAGGTGGCAAACACATATGCGCATACACACATACACACATTGAGACATAGACATGTGTATATATACATATATAATTGAATATTTGGACAGTAATCACACTAGTACATGTTTCATTAAAATGCCTGATAAGGTTATTCTATTAATATTTTATTGTGTTTTCTCGTGTTGGACCTCGAATGTTCTCGTTTAGACTCAAGGTGGGTAGAAATCGCGGAAATAATTGTTCATTTCGAGCCCTTTTACTAGACATTTTGAAGTTTTTTATTTGCGCCATTTTAAAGTTGTTGGGAGGTAGTCATATTTTTAATTAACGAATAATGCAATTAAGAATAAGTATGCTTAAAAATATATGAATGCCTAAAAGTATATGTATGCTTTAAGTATATTATGTAGTTATTCATACTTGATAATGTTGCTATTTTTTTCATGAGCATCACTTATGACAAAGTTAATATACGCCTGTAGCCGTAAAAAAACAATTGAAGTTATATATCTATCTGCCTACAACTTATACACCATTTGTAATAGCATAATCACAATCCTTGGAAATCGAGTTGATCTTTTGAACAGTTTCTACACAAACTATGTTCAAATGCTATTTTTTTTTCATATATGCAAAAAACACACACAAACAACCTAACATTTTTAATTTTAATGAAACAGAGAAATACACTCATATACACATGCATATATTGTAAAATTTCCCAGAATAATTCTCTGGAAGAGACAAATTGGTATGAGAATGAAAGAAATAAGTTACCATTAGCCAGAAAGAGGCATACGATTTAGCGTCTCTATTTTTTTAAATTTGGGATTTAATGTAACTATGACAACAAAAAAGGACAAGCGATGCTTTTCTTTTTTAAGTCTCACATCGGGGTGGTTTCCTGTGGTGCCATCCCCTGGTTAGGTGAAACTCTTTTACTTAGTTAATATAAGTGTCGTTCCTGGCTGATTCTTTGGTTATGATCCAAGTCGCGATTTCTAACCTTCCCAGTTTGTTTTTGGGCCCTCTTTTTTCCATCTCGACTGGGTCAGCTTTTTTTCGTTTCTCATGGCCTTTGAGAGAGATTTTTGATTTTTTTCTAAAGACAGAATTACAGCGGCTTCTTTTAATTCTTTTGAGGTTTTGGCGGGCCCAACTAACACCAGTTATCCTTTTATTATGTGTTTTGATATTTTAGTCTATTTTGACGTTTATCCCCCCCCCGGGCCTCATTACATATCATCGACAGATTTTATATACAGAATTTTATAATTGTTAATTTTTATGGCCTAGGGTGTTTCTGTAAGTTCCCTGACAGAATGCGGTATGTGGTATATAGAGGATTGAATGATGCTGGATAAGTATTTTTAGTGGATGTGCAAATTGTAATGAGTGAATGGGTCGTTAATCTGGTTAGGTAAGTGATGACCAGCCTCAGCCCATTGCTCCCTCACATTTTCGGCCTTGTGAAACAACAGAAACATTTCGCTTTCATTGCTTTCATAAAGTCGGAAGACTAATCGCCTCTGCAAAAACTAGGATTTTTTCCAATTTCCATTCTTATTCCATATGCAAATATATATATATATATATATATATATATATATATACGATGGACTCTCCCGTTGAGTACAACGTATGAGGTTCCGACGACCACGAACTAATTATCTACATGCCTATGACGGGCATGACTTTTGAGACCGGCTAGAGAATTGCACAAAAGACCACAAACAGTACAGGAGAATATATTGTATCCAAGTGCAGCATGAACACTGTTAGATGTCTTATTTAGCTTTCTGGTTTCATGTAGTCAACTGATGGTTACTTCTCAGTGCAGCTATATCAATATTGTACGTCTTTAGCTCCAATGTGACCAGAGCTTTTTTTTCTTTCTGGGGCTGAGTTGTTGTCCTGGAGGGTGGAACTAATTAGATATAGCTGCCAGAAAACCAACACAATGATTTGTTTCAAGTGGTGAAGGCTTGTGTCGGACCATCCACACTTTTTGGATCTGTCGATAAAAAAAGTAACGGTGCAAAAGACTTGCCACGGAAACGCCGAACGACAGTCCTTATGTGCTCTTATCGCGGAGTTTAAAAAACTGGATCACTGTCAATAGCAGCTAGTACACGCCTCTAGACAGATACATATAATAAAATGACCAGCTTAAGCGGTCATGAATTTTCCTTCCCATCTGATGTCTTTTTATCGTGAAACACTCAGTAAAATGATTGCTAACCAAAGCGCTGAGAGACTCCTTTCACCCTCATCAAGGGCAGCTTATCCGCGCCAGTTTCCAACCTGGTACTTTACATAGCTCCGCGGGATATATATATATATATATATTCCACTGGATGTCGGAGTAAACAGATCGTCATCAATGTGCCAATATATTGCTATACTTTCAAATAATAATAATAACGTTTTGTAATTTATTATTATATTTTAAATATATTATATATATATATATATATATATATATATATATATATATATATATATATATATATATATATATATATATATATATATATATATATATATATATATATATATATATATATATATATATATATATATATATATATATTAGTGGTAAATATACATACATATAAAAATATATAAATACCCATACATGCATATTTTTTTTTAAAAATTCCAAGAGGAAGAATCCAGGTAGAACTCAATGTCCAGGACAGAGTAAGGATATAATAAAAAGGCTTAAACACTAATATTCCATGGTCATAATTTATTCCATTGGAATCGTAAATACGATCCAATTCATCAGACCTACAAATTCAAAAAGAAAACAGAAAAAACAACTCCGGAAATAAAAACAGAATTTAGAGAGAGTGTAAAAATTGAAAATTCTCGATCCGTATCCCTCAGTTTATTTTTTTAAAATTGCAAATGCAGCTTTATTACGTCCAATCTCACCAGTGACGTCACATTTAAAGGAGACATTGATTTTGCAGCCCGTGAATTCAGCCACTTTCAAACTGTCAACATTTAAGCATTTTTCCTGATTTACCTAATGTAATGCTGGAGTTACCTGTGGGTGATATTTGTCTATACTAATGCTTGAACACAAATGACTAAAGTGTGTTACTTGTTTACCAAGTAATGCTTCGTTTCAATATAGTCTTTGAAGAGGTAATATTTACCTTAATTTCCCAGTATTCAAATTTTCCCTGTTAAAAACTGAAACAACATTCGCTTGTATTGTACATTTTCTTATTCTCAATTTTTAGAGGTTCTACTCAAATAAGTGATTGAGGCTAACAAAGTCAAAAGGTATTTTTTCCTTTAAGTTTTTGGCCAGCAGTTTCAATAATGATTGAAACCGGCCTGCTGATCCTTTATTTTTGAGGGGGAAAGCTGAGTTGGTACGGTTTTATTTCTAATTATTTTTATGTTTTATAGTCTTTATGTTGTACTGAGCAATATCATTTGGCAACTTTATTATACCATACTTGAAATTTACCAACGACGATTGCATTTGGTTATATATATATATATATATATATATATATATATATATATATATATATATATATATATATATATAAGAGAGAGAAATTGAGGGGATTTGAATAATCATAATTAATTCTTCGAGTCAAGAAGAATCTTCAACAGAAAGCGCTGGACGGCCATTTCGTCCTATTTTGCCGCATCCACTGCCGAGTATCGAACCCGGAGACTTACGATATGACACAAGCGTCATACGCAGTGGGCCAACGGAGAAGTAACAAACGAGACTTCACGTAGCTCCAGCTCTTCAAAAGTCCGTCGTGTCACTCAACCAAGTCTACTTATACCAACGGATTTTGCCTTCATGAGTCACGACTTCTATCCCCAAGCTATTCAAAACATTAGAAGCCGGTTCTTGTAGTGATATACATACATATATATATATATATATATATATATATATATATATATATATATATATATATATATGTGTGTGTGTGTGTGTGTGTGTGTGTGTGTGTGTGTGTGTGATGGCTATGTATCGTCTATCGAAAAACACCTGTCTACTAGAGCGGCTAGCCAATCCCTGTTTCAAACACTTGCTCAGACTATGTGTTTGTTCAATATTTACATAGCCCTCGCGTGGTTTATACGGACAAGATACGGTTTCTTGGACAGAGCCCATAATCTCTCATATCCGAACTCCACCAGTATGGCCCACCATGTGACGCACATTGTAGAGAAAATCCCTCATCCTTCCCTTCGCATTACTTTGGTGAGATTTTCATTCCATTCGAGCAGATTCTTCCCATGAACCCCTGCCAAGTGGAACCGACTCCGGAGAGGATGCTTCCTTGATCGCTACAATCTCAAACTGTTTATGTCTGCATTTAACCGTTATCTTCTACACATATTTTCATAAGATGTGTCTCTTAATTCCCAACCATCTAGCTCGAGTGGACACGGGTCTTGTACAGGAGGTACATCACTGTAAAAAAAAAGCAAGCAAGCTGAGGCCTGAGCACGAATATCGAGGGTTGTTCTGGCTGCCCCATTTAATCCAAAAGGCTTGGGTCAACCATTGGTATTGGTTCCGGTCACTCTCCATATCGATAACTTCGAGAAGTGAAAGTAAAGTCGGAAAATGGACGTTCTAATCACAAGGTTACGCGGCCATATGTCATTCTATATGTAAATATATAAATTATAAATGTTTAAGTGGATTTTTTTCACGTATAAAAAGAACCGGTCAGATGAAGATCTCCGCCGAATGAACGGCCAGTCGAGCATCCTATTAGCGCCATTTTAGCTGACTCGGTCACGTTCTGCGACGACGTTTTTCATCTACCATTTCGATCCACCATCTGCAAAGTGTAAACGACCTCGCGGCGCCCGTTGGAAGGACGTCGCCCACTAGGACATCCAGCAGATTAATCTGGTCCTGGAGGATGATCCGATGTTCTACCAAGACAATGAGAGCTGGACGGAGAAGGTGACTCTCCTGGACTAAACCCCTTCATCGCATGAACAAAACATTCAGTATTTTTTGACGGAAATTTTACTTTTATTTTTTTTTTATATAATATTTAGCAAAAGAGATTTCAAATTCGAAATCTCTCGTTCACTGTCACTGTTCTTTATGATATTGTTGAGGGCTTCATTCCATCCTTTTCAGTTTTAGCTTTTGATAAAGATATCAGTTAGATTATATCATTATTTAGTTTTCTAGTTTTTCTTTAACCGATTCACCCCCCAAAAAATGACAATGCCATTAAGACGTATGGAACTATTGGGAGTAAAAGAGAGTGAGAAAAAGGAAGAACGAAAAACCAGATCTTAAACAGGAACCAAAGGATATACCTCCAAGCCTGTTCAAAAGATGAAGCGGACGATAGGCGAACCGATCTACTTCTATTTCTAGGAAAAATACTAAATAAAAGTTCAGAGTTTAAACAGATATTAAAAGTATACAGTTCAAATAAGGAATCTAAAACCAAATCCGAAACAGGAAACAAGGCCTATCAAAACTAAATACGATTTCAGAGTTTAGACAGAGACATTTAAAGTATGAAGTCAAAGTAGTTATTAGAGAGAACCGGAAGCCCAATCCTAAACAGGAAATACAGGATAAGTCTCTACTCCTGATGTAAAAACCTGTAAAATGATTTAGTGAAATATTGTTTTATGTCTCGAGTACTTTTAACACTCATTGGAAACTTACTTAGAAAATAAGTTGGATCGTCGAAAGACTGCCATTGTAGTGTTCATATTGTTAACGGTCTGGAATTTACATTAAATATGTACATGGGTTCACAGTTTTTAAGTTGATTTTAGGGACGCTTAAAAAAATTAAAATTACGTTTCAAAGATATTAAAAATATTCAAGCCGAGATTAAATTTGTTTTTATTGATAATCAATTATAGCCCTTTGATATTTTTAGCCTCCTTTTTTCTTTTTCTTTTTTTTTTTTTTAATTTCGCAATTGCATTTTCAAAGTAATGTTTTATTTCTGACCGTAAATTCATGATAATTAAACTAGGCGTCATGGATTTTTGACTGATTCTTATCATAAAAACGATCAATTGTAACTGCTAGGCAGCGTTGATAGATTTGGAAAGGATATTAGAATAATCCAAAACTAATACTGTGTGCAAACCTCCTACATGTAGACAGAAAATGAAGGCAGTATATATACACAAATAGAAAACAGTTTAAGACAAGGATGTGAATACTGGACAATTTCCTTGCAGATGAAAAAGAGACATGAAACAAATGAAATGTGGTTCTACAGAAGGATGCTGAAAATACCATGGACCAAACATGTGAACAGTGGTGAATTTGAGAAAAAAATGGAAACAAAATTGACACTTATAATTAACATCAGAAAAAGAGAATGTTTAAATTTTTAAGGAATATAACGAGGAAAGAGAATCTGGAAAATTTGACACTCACTAGATAGATAGATAGATAGATAGATAGATAGATAGATAGAGAGAGAGAGAGAGAGAGATACAGGGAGTGAAAGCTATGAAGAGAGATAGAGATAGGAAGAGAGATAGGAAGAGATATAGAGATAGGGAGAGAGAGATAGAGATAGGGATATAGAGATAGAGGAAAAGAGATAGATAGATAGATAGATAGATAGATAGATAGATAGATAGATAGATAGATAGATAGATAGATAGATATGAATATACAAATATAGAAGGATATGAATTGAGATAGATAGATAGATAGATAGATAGATAGATAGATAGATAGATAGATAGATAGATAGATAGATATGAATATACAAATATAGAAGGATATGAATTGAGATAGATAGATAGATAGATAGATAGATAGATAGAAATAGGGAGAGATACATGAAGTGAAAGCTATAGAGATAGATAGATAGATAGATAGATAGATAGATAGATAGATAGATAGATAGATAGATAGATAGATAGATAGATAGAAATAGGGAGAGATACATGGAGGAAAGCTATGGAGATAGATAGATAGATAGATAGATAGATAGATAGATAGATAGATAGATAGATAGATAGATAGATAGATAGAAATAGGGAGAGATACATGGAGTGAAAGCTATGGAGATAGATAGATATAGATAGATAGATAGATAGATAGATAGATAGATAGATAGAAAGAGAGAGAGAGAGCGATAGATATAGGTAGATATCGATAGAAATAGGTAGAGAAAGATAGGCAGAGAGAAATAGAAAAAAGATTGAAATCGATACAAACATACATAATAACAAAGACCTGCTTTATGTCCTAATATTACATTATTATTATATATTTTATATGTTGCAATCTTATCTAGTATATCTCATTAATCTTTAAATAAATTCAAAGAATGTATGTTTCACTGGGAGGCAGGACCTGTAAATAGGGTGGAAGTATATTTACATCTATCTATATTTACATACACATTCTGTTAAAAAAAAATGTACGAAACAGTTTAGGTCCAAATGGCTTCTTAGATGCGTTCATCAAAACAACAACGAAGTTATAAAAAATAATGAAAATCTCACATGAAGAAATGTATGAATCGGAAAGAAACTAAAATAATGAAGACACTGCAAATATTTCCTGTTTTTTTGTTTTTGTTTGTTTGTTTTTGCAACGAATTTTCAAACTTAACGATGTCAATGAATTAAACATTTCTCGTCGCATGTTTTAGGCATATTCTTCCAATTTATATGCCAAATCATACTTGCAAATCATGGCAAATTTAAAAGTGAATTTTTGAGATTTCATTTCATTAAATAAAAAAAAAATCCTGTTCGCTCATATAATGTCATAGTCAGTCATCTGTACACTTTTTTTTTCATCAGATTCCTTTTACGTATGCCTGGTCTGAATAAAAGTTGCTTTACATTTGCAGGCAGGATTTGTTGGATGAAAAAGTTCATTGAATGAGAAGCAAAGTTTTGGCTTTACATAAAATACCGAAATCGTGTCTTGTTTACAGAAACATTCTCAGAAAGAAAGTATTTTCGACAGCGAGTGTTAAACAATGTCATTTAATTTATGCTTTCTAACAAGCTATATGGCGCAGCAAACAAAACGTGTATAATATTCATAGATTTGGTTTTATATTAGACAAAAATATAACTGCTGAGATAACTGAAAAGATTTAAATTATATATCAAAAAATCAGCCCAGCAAACGGAGAAAAGTAAGTTTTCATAGTTCCTTTAACTATGTAAGATTTCTGTATAAACTAGATTTTCAGTATATCCACTAAGTTATTTTCTAAAGTTCTTTTTATCATTATGTCAAGTTCACTTGAATTTTCTACACTCGACTAAGCTACATAACGCTGGCCATGAGAGGAGTATTTGAATAATTGTTTAATGTTTAAAATAATAATAATAATAATAATAATAATAATAATAATAATAATAATAATGTGCATGTGGCCGAATGTTTAGAAGGTTCGCGTTCTGACCCTGGTTCGAATCTCACGATGGCCGATTTGTCAGGAAGGAGACTTTCTGATGCTATCCGGTTGGAGGGGAAAGTGCCTGAAAACCATACCACGGGTTGACTCAAGCCTTGTGAGTGAAAGCAGGTAGACGGAACCCTTGGGAGACCGTCGATAGCTGTACTAGCACGAAGACACAAGTCAACGTGACTGAGGCCTTGTTCAAATTGTTGATCACGCTAGATAACACGCTCTTTCCCAGAAACTGTAACTAAGGTCTGCTCAGCATAGTTGCAATATAAACCACAGATTGACTCTGTGGGTGCTGAGTAACAAAAATGTGCCTCCGTCTGCAGTAGGGATTGCCTAGCCACCCTAGTAGACAGGTATCCTCGAATAAGAGTGGCCAGCTATACATACAATAATAATTACTGTAAACATTATTATTAATATTATTATTATTAATAATAATAACTAGAAATTACCAATACTTAAAAATTGTGTTAAACCGAAATGCAAATTCTGTGATAAATAGCAAAACGAAATTGACTACATTGTATCATGTTGCACAGTATTAGAATCAACCGAATATAAAACTCTGCATATAAAACTTTGCCAATATCTGCACTGGAAAATTGACAAGTTTTACGGGAAGGAAAATGCTTGAAATCGGTATGAACACTACCCAGTCCCCGTTAAAGACATTGGACTTGGAACAATTTTATGGGACTTTTCAATATCCGAAGAGACAGAACAATTAAAGCTAATCGCCCAGACGTAGTGATCAAAGACCACAAAATCAGAATGCGCATCACAGTAACGTACCTCGAAAGATCTTCAAAGTGCAAATAAAATATAAGGATCTTAAAATACAGATCTCAGAAATGAAGCATAAGAGGATATCAATAATTCCAGTCATCGTTGGAGCTCCCAGCTTGATTGGAAAAGGTTATGATAGACTCATTAAACGTATGCCTGGTAGACCATGCCTTAAATACAGAAAATTATACACAAAGGTACAGCTCACACATTACGAAGTACTATTTACTATCTATGTAAAATGTGTGATTTTACGCTGATTTTTAAGCTTGTTTTTTGTTTTGTTTTTTTACAAATATGTTCAGTTGAGAAATGTAATGATCTTTCTGACTATCGGTCCGTGTTTGAGAACCAGATGAAAATGAGTATATAACAGAAATCAAAGGAGGAATAATAATAATAATAATAATAATAATAATAATAATAATAATAATAATAATAATAACGAATAAAAGATAATCGGATTGACATAATCAGCAAAGACTATAAAATTTGCTGAATAACTGATATGGCGGTTAAACCAAATTGCAATGTACCATTAAAAATAGTCACAAAATATGTCGAAAAATAAGGGGGAAAATTGTTCTCACAAGTACAGCCCACATCTTACGAAGGGCTTTATCTATATAAAATATGTGTGATTTTTTTTTCGAAACATCTCAGTGGCAAATGTCATCTTGCCATTTCTAACGTTAGAACTGTTGTTGGGACCTGAAAGAAATAAGTATACACCAGAAATCAATGGAAGAAGAAGAAGAAGAAGAAGAAGAAGAAGAAGAAGAAGAAGAAGAAGAACGAGGAGGAGGATAAGGAGGAGGAGAAGAAGAAGAAAGAGGGGTAGGAGGTGAAGAACGAGGATGAGAAGAAGACGAAGACCGAGGCGGAAAGAAGAAGAAGAAGAAGAAAAAAAGAAGAAGAAGAAGAAGAAGAACAAGGAGGATGATAAGGAGGGGGAGGAGAAGAAGAAGAAAGAGGAGTAGGAGGTGAAGAACGAGGATGAGAAGAAGAAGACGAAGAACGAGGCGGAAAGAAGAAGAATGAGAAGGAAAAGAAGAAGAAGAAGAAGAAGAAGAATGAGAAGAAAGATGGATAGCTATTTGTTAATTAGTAAGTTTTGCATCACTAAACCATTATTATCTACAAAATGAAAAACTCTTTACTTTGCTTGACGTCGGTGATCTGACCGGTTTCTCAACGTGATATGGCTGTAATACTAGTAAAGAATAAAAGAGAAAACTAATGCTTTTTGTTTAAATAACGAAGTTGCTTATTCGAGGCTGGAATAATCTTTAACTTACACCGTTTATTAATTTCTGGAAAACGTCCCCGCTGATTTTATTCCAACCCCTACCATCATATATTTTACACCAACGCGAATTTGGTTGTTTCCTCTGAACTTAGAGTTGGCTAAAAAAATTGATATCTCTTTAAATATTCTTGGATATTATTTCAATGTCTAATGTTGTTATTATTCTTTTTATGCTACAACTATATTTACAACCATTGTGCTTGCAAATAAGTATTAAATTGCCGTTTGTTCTGTTAACTTATTACAACGCCTTTATTGTTCGCTACCTTTTACTATAACTACACTACAGGTTTATCGATAGCCGAAAGATGTTTATCTGACTGTCAAGAGAAACACGTATGCACGAGAGAGAAGCGTTTCCGGAGTCAGTACCTTGAAGTGGCGATCGTTTCTGGGGAAGAATTTGGAAGACTGGCGAAGGAGAAATGGCATACCTTAATCTCTCCTTTTAACTGGCGTTTCCGGTATTTTCTAAGGATTAAAGAGGAAATACTCAAAAGCTATCGCAAAAGGGACTGAACAAGGAACAATAAAACATTAAGTGTGCTCTAGTTTATTAAGGGAATATGGCTTATATTAGGGATCAATTATCGACGGGTCACTTTACTACTTTAAAGTTATTTTCATTATAACAGCAGTTAATCATAAAAGCTATTTTCTGGTTTGTACTAGATAATACTGGGATTCAAGTTTTTCCAGTTTTTTTTTTAAGTCTCTTTGAGATTGTTCCAAGCTCTCCAATAATGACGAGCCAAAATGTCACCTTCAATTGCTATATTTTCAGACTTTGTATTCTTTCACTTACATTTACTTATTGTTTTGTCGTTTTCTCTGACAGAGTTATGTAATAACTGACAAATTCGTTTCTTTACGATGACTATATCTGGCCATCTACCTTTGATTATGGGGTATATCATTTGTATTTCCTTGTCCAAGTCAAGTTTGATTTTATTCTCAAAGAAAGAATTTAACCCGTGCATATAATACACTTTTATCAATTTTGCGATAATAAATAAATCAAAAATGGTTTGTTTGTAATCAAGACCTAATGAAATCCTTTCTGAGAGAATAAGGTTGTTATACGAGTGTGACTCAAGACCTATCAGCTCTTTCAT
The DNA here is from genome assembly GCA_903632075.3 of Acanthosepion pharaonis. NCBI lineage: Eukaryota > Metazoa > Mollusca > Cephalopoda > Sepiida > Sepiidae > Acanthosepion > Acanthosepion pharaonis. The sequence continues at coordinate 91,325 of CAHIKZ030001333.1, read as the reverse complement.
CACAACATATCTTGAGGTTTGTCACTCTGCTTATGGATGGTGATAGTTGGTTCTATTGAAGTCACTTGATCGAAGTTTGATCAATTGAAGTTTGATCGTATTGTTTTAAAAGCCTCCGATGAATTTCAGTCCTTGATATACCTCCCGACCGGAGAAATCGGATCACTGCTCTTCGTTCCTTCTTGGTACTCACTACTAGCGGAGCGACCATGTTTACACTGTAACAGCAAGAAGATAACCAAAGCTCAAATGATGTGACCACGATAGATTTCTTGTCAGAAGGTGAATTCATCGGAGGCTTTTAACACAATACGGCGATAGTACACTGCTACATGGAAATGTGTGTGAGTGGATCGAGAAGTTTAAAAGTCGCCGGAGAAGCAGGACGCTCGAAAAAGAAGCAGGGTGTCCGTCAGCCTCCAACTCAGACGAGAAAATCCAGCAACCTCGACAGATCTTAATGGCGAACTGGCGAGTTATCATCGACGAGGTAGCATATTCTCTGTAGATTCGGATCACTGCTTCTTGTTTCGTCTAGGTGCACACTGCAATCGGAGCGGCCATGTTTACACTGTAACAGCGGCAAGAAAACTAGCTCAAATTTTGATCATCTTACCACAATAGTACCAACTATAAGGACGCAGGAGCAGAAAACAGTGTAAGAAACCTAAAGGTATGTTATAGCTAAAGTGCGGATAATTATTGACTTGCCCTCGTATGTCTTTTTGCCTTGGACTCATATGAGATTAGAGGTGTGCTTTGGGGCAAAATTCTAGCATATGATCTTTTCGAGGTCACTTTTTTTTGTAACCTAGCAAATACTGAATGAGGGATAACCAAAACGGAGGTTGGAAATGGTAATCTTTATAACATCAACAAAATACAATACTCGCCAGCGGCGTGAAATAGGTAAACCACTGCTAGTGGTGGACTACTTAGCATATTACCCGCACTTACAATAAAGTCCAACGTATCTATGTGGATTGGGATATACTCATTAGTGTTCATAGGTAGGGTATATAACACTTTTCTTCAACGAGTTAGCCATCCATTCATTTTTGTTTATCTTTTAAATCTAACACATTCGCTTATCTTCATATATAGTCTATACATTAGCATCTGTCGGAGAGTTAATAAGAATGTGTCTCTTTATAGAGGCAAAGAGAATGTGTCGCATTATATTGTTTTAAAAAGGAGTGCCTGCCTCATCGTATTGTAAGGGGGTTGTATCTTTTTATATCTGTAAAATAAGGACCATATGCTTCATCATAATGTTGAGTAAAGTTCATCTTTTCATATTGTTTCAACGTGGGATGAGGATGTTTCATCATATAGTTAAGCAACATGAAAAATCTTCAAAATTCTCATAAAATGAGGTGAGCGCGTCTCCTTATATTGAGGAGAGTTTTTTTTTTGTTGATTTGTTTTTTTTATGGCTTATCAACCGTATATATCTTTTTGAGTTACTTAAAACTGAAACATATTTGAAATTGTATATAAATGAATACGGAACTCGATACTGCTTAACGTTATGGAGAGTGTGTTTAAAAGTTTCAAAATAAATAAAATGTCTCACATCGCATTGCAAAGATTTTTACAATTTACAAAAAATGTTACATTATATCGATAAGAGAATGTCTCTTTATTTTGTTAAAAAATAAGGAAAATTTTCCCCCTTCATCTTTTCCCTTTATAATGTTTTAAAATAAAGGGGAGGTCTAATGACATTGTTTAAAAAGTGTATCTCATCACATCATTTTGCAGTATAAAAAAGTTTAATGATATTGTTAAAGAGGTTGTTTTTCATATTGTTTCAATACAAAGAGATTGGTTTTAGATAAGAAGAGCAACACTCGGCCTATATAGCTTCAAGCAACCTGAAGACCTTCGACAAGCTTTAGCGTGCTGGTCTCCTCAAGGGCTATGGAGTCAGCGGTCGAATATTTGGCTTAATTAAATCGCTCTTAATAAATCATGTGAGTCAGTTTCCCAAAGCCATGATGTGACTTACTGCTGACTTTTCTATAAATATTTAGATGGAATTTGTTCTGATGAGCTTTCCCCTTTGCTAACGCGACTGCGTGAATTTAAGCGCAGTACTAGATTTGGCAACTAAGTGTCACTGTTTAACGCAAGCCTAAGTTCTATTCTAATAGCTTCCTCCCACGTAATTATGTAGAAATCTTCCTTGTTTCTGACAATATAATTTTCAAAAATTTCTATACAACGCCAGCCGCCATCTTCAGACTTCCTCGAACATGTTCTTTTATTGTACTTTCTTCTCACTGTTTTCTCATTCTCTTTCACTCCCAGCAACCATTTGTGTATTAGTAGAATTATTGTCTTGCTTAGGGTGAAATAATATTTTTAAAAAATCTGATAGTATTAAAGAGAGTGTATCTCTTCATACTGTTTCAAAATGAAAAGAGCGTATCTCATCATACAGTTAAGGGAAATATCTCATCACATTGAGATCAGCTGGTCTCGTCTTAAGAACACTGACTTTTCATATTATTTTAAAAATGAGGTGTGTCTCTCTATATTGTTATGGAGTGTGGGTATTTCACATTGTTTGAAAATCATTAAAATGTGTTTCAGTTTTGTAGGTAGAGTATAGATTTTTTTTTAAAAGTCAGTCTGCATATTTCATATCTTTAATGGAATATCTCTCTTGATATTACTTTCAAATATGGGGAGCATGCCTCATTTGCCTTTGTGACAGTGATTCATTTAGCTGTGAGTTATCTTCTGTCAATTTTACTAATGAATTTAATACCTGCTTGATTAATAATTCCGTTTCATTAATACCGTAAAATTTTACTTGAATTATTAATGGAAAAGCCCTTCAGTTACTCATTATGGTCGCATTTGATGTATCATTAATTTCTTTCCTGTTGTTTGTCCTTTGCAGGAATGACTGTTTAATTAGAGTTGCTGGAAAAGCGTGGAATTATATTCAGTGATCCACTTTAAGCAAGAGAAACGCTTAGTCGATCAAAGTGTCGTCTTTTAACAAAGCTGTAGTATTCAGAAAACGAAACTTCATCCGAACCATATCAGTATCTGCACTATGTTAGCACCGCATGAACATTAAAAAATATAATTAAAAAGGAAACTAAATGAGACATACACAATTGCTGCTACGTGTTGACTACATTGAATCTATAATTGAAACAGCAACCTACAAAAAAAAGCAGCTCTTTGGCAATCTACCTATCTCGGCACGCAAGCCAGACGGCGATACCAAATGACGTCCTGTTGTGGACAATAAATATTCACGACGCAATGGGTCAATTGTCGCCATTTTTTAATTACGCGCATGCGCGTTCTTTGTTTTTGAATTTGTCGACTGCACAGTATAGTAGGGTCGGTAAGGCACCGCCTGTGAGAAAAAGAGCACAATGGAGCAATTTATTACACCAGAAATTTGGAACCGGCATGTTGTATTCGTTGGCATTCGCACCGGAAGCTCCAATACGAACGAGAGTTTGGATGTCAATCTGAATAGAGTACAGAGGATTCGGAAAGAGGTGGATGAGTATAATGATGATTATGGCAGCTTTCTAGACTCACTCTGATCGTTCTGATAAGAAAAGAACTCTCGAATTAGTTGGTGAGGGCCTTAGTCTCAGCCTCAGCACGGTGGCCTACATCAAGTCCCTTGAGGAGGTAGTACTGCTCTGTGTCAAGAGGGTGAATTCTGGAAGACCCTATATCTGGCAACAAGACCCTGAACCATGCCACACAAGCAGGAATACGCAGCCAATAGTCTGTTAATCATTAGTCTGTTAATCAAATTCGATTTTATTTGTTTATTTAACGGCATATCAAATCCTTATGGGTCAGTTAATGTCGAAATTTAATTTTCTGCTATGAAGTAATAAAATATGTTATTCTGCTTTCACAATTGAATACATGGTAGATGATACTCGGTTTTTGTGCATATACATGTTTGCGTGGACGTAATTACTAGTGGCGGTGATATGTATTTTATTTTGAATTTTTTTAAAGTTATATTTTGGAATGCAGCTCGATTTCTTCGGGAATTTGTAGGATATATAAATTAATTTCATGAAAAAATTATTTCATGTTGGTTGGTTGAGTTTTTAGCTGCATATCAACATCTATGCATTTCATAATACAAAAATGTAAATATTTCGAACACAATATAAAATTAATATATAGTTGTATATGAAGTAAATATATTTTCTATGCAGTTGTATGCCTTCAACTACAGATAAAATATATTGTTGGTCATTTTGCTACAAAATATATTGTGGGTAATTTACATTATTCGGACTACTGTCCTCATCTTTGTCGCCATATTTATTACAACGTTTTGGCCATTGTACGCCCCAGCCTTCTTCAGGTGATTGGAATGTCGAATTGAACTCTTTATTTCGCTTACTGGGGTAGACTGTTCTAGTTCCACGTGTCATGTTTAATGGATGTCAGTTATCTGTTATCTCCTGTTAATTCCCTTCTTCAAGTTCTCCACTGCCTTGACCGAGTATTGAACTCACACTCTTTGGGTCCTGTCACTGGATCTAAGTAATGGTTCTATCCACTTGAGGGTACATGGCACAGTTCATCTCAGAAATATAGACATATATTGATATTATGGGTAATTTTACTATAAAATGTATTGCTGATCACCTTGCTTTAAAAAAGTATTGATGGTAATTTTAATATAAATAGGTATTGTTCGTATTTTTATTAGTAAAAATATATGTTCATAATTTTATTGCATTTATGTTGAGGTGTTCACTAGTTTCCCATACATGACGTTGCCTCCCTCTGTCTTTTTTACAAATACTTTCACGGTAACGGCTCCGATGAGGTGCTTTAGCTGGTTCTCAGACTTCATGAATTTAAGCGTTCAACTAGGCTGGCATCTCGCTCTCACCCGTTCACTGTCGAAACTGTTAAATGTAGCCGTCTCTTCTACTCCAATAGCTTCATGTCTCGCACTTCTCGCCTGTGGAACTCTCGCCCCATTTCTTGTTTCCCGGATAGCTACAATCTCCAACTATTTAAATGTATTGTCAATCGACGTATCCAGATGCCCTGATCTATTCCCTATTCTTCTCTTCATCCTTTCCTCCATCACTCCTATTTGCTCTGGCCCTAACTCTCTGTAACCTTTTGCGTATTAGTGGCTTCGTGAAGTTTTGCCGAAGTTTGAAAATAACAGCAGAAATGAGGAGAACAGTCCCAATCTATATGTGTGTTTGTGTGTGTGTGGTGTGACTTCTTTTGATCGTATAAGTACCAAATTTCCTGCAGTCATATCAGCATTGGTTTTCTAGTGCAATATCGCTTGTTGGAGCCTAAACCTTCAAAATTCATAGATCTATGATCGAATGAAAATCATCAGTGATAACAGTATTCAAATGTAGAATTTGACGATTGCCTCATCAACACTGAATCTGCTTTGAGGCAGCAAATAAGAATCCGTGCATAAATTATTGACAGAACAAGCATTCCTGCAAACATCACAGACAAAACAGATTATAACATGTAGGATATGGGGAACATGTAAACAGCGCACGATCTCCACGGGCCAGACCTGCACCCTGGAAAGAACGATACTTATATCTCGAGATAGAGACATATACCTACTTGAAGCGTTTCCGAAGCTTTGAAATAACAGCAAGAATGAGGAGAGTAGCCCTAATCAATGTGTGTGTGTGGGAGGGGGGATGTGACCCCTTACGATCCTAGAGGCACCAAATTTCCTGCAGCCATATCAGCATTGTTTTTTCTAGTGAAAGGTAGCTTGTTGGAGCCCAAACCTCTTCAGGAATTTTTTTTATTATTCAGAATTTTCCTTCCCGTAGACTGATTCACAAGTCAAGAGATCCCAGTCTCCTCTGCTTTTTAAACCCATAGCTTTGAGAAGACCGATTCCTGCCTTTTCCAAGGGTATTAGTGCGAAGTAAACGAAACAGAATCGAGCGGGAATTGAACTCAGCACGCCATGTTCACATTCCACGCTGATATTCAGTAACCATCTGCGCCTACAGTCCACAAGAAATAACGTAAATAAGATTCGGCAGAATCCGCCCAATAAACAAGAGAGACACAGACACATACCAACATAATGATGATAATGTCGGGATACGTCAAGTCTAAACCCACAAGAGCGGAATAAATATTATTAGATAATTGATCGACGTGTCTTGTCTTATTATTAAGGCTTTTATCTACATCTCCGAAGAAGTACCTATATTTTAACTATCTTCCCCTCAGGCAATATCTTCTCAAAAGTAACACTGTCACATACTTCAAGGAATGGAACACCTATTCGCACAAACCTGAGACGCCATTTTAATCCTGACACCAATTCAGCCAGTAGAACTGGAGTTCACTGTTTGAGAGAAAGGCGTAACATTAACTTAAACAGTAAACGTGTACTTCAGCAACGAATAATGAATTAATATTTCATAATAATTAGCCACACGACGTCTGATAGTTTGGAAGGGTTATATGAAACAATTATTTAGAATCATTCATTCTTTTTTAATGAGTGCAGACGCTATGGGTTAGCAACGACAGTAACCATCTCACGGAAATAAGCAGTTGCCAAAATGTCATACGTACAGAGGCGAGTGTTCAAGCAATAATAATGATTAAAAACGCTGAAGATATTTGTTTAATACTGTTCACTTAAATTCAGCTTCTAATTTGTTCTAAATTTTCCATCAGAAATTTCTCTCCCGTTCATTGAGGTTTTACGCATGAGTCTTAATAAAGTAACTAGATCTTAACGATGATCCGCCTTCTTCGTAGTTCGCAAACTGAGGCTACACAATCACAAACGAAGAACAGTACCAAATATCAGAAGGCATATTATTAAGAACTTTCAACAACTAAATGTATAGCACCTGTAACACGTAGAGAAAATAAAGACAGATGATGACATTCGACAATATTCCAAACAGAAGATTAGGAAGGAAGATCTAAAGAACCGATTCTCCTCTGCTATTTAAGTCATAACTGGAGGTGAGGAGAAGTAATTGATTTGTACATTTACCAAAAGCATTTGTGAGAAAACGAAACTCTGAGGTCGAGTATGTAATTTTGACTTGGCAGGACTAGCCTCATTTAAGCGCCGATAATCGCAACGCAAAGTGCATATCCATATACAATATATTTTGTTTCCCACTTTAATTTACATAAGAGAGGGTTTCCTTAATCATTGAATCGCGCATAAAATTCCAGTCGACGAAGCTGAAGTTCTTATTAATTGAACTCACTACCGCAACAGTATTTTTCTGTGACTAGCTAGCCATACAAATAGGGTGCACGCAGTTATGTTCGAACTTACTCTTCTGTAATAATGATCAACCAAACCAGCTCTCAAGCGATTATCCTAACCCGAGGCATCCATTATTTACTCAGCTTATATTAGTTTGGCACAAGTCCACGAATATAGAATAGATTTCTACGCATTTTGAATGGTCACTCGGATTAGTTAGCTAACAATTACTCCAAAGTTAAACGCACTAATATTTGCAAATCAAAGCTTACTTTTGATGAAAGTCTTCATATATGTAGTAGTATTAGTAATATTGATGAATTTCGAACATATGAAAATAAAGTAACAAAAAATCAATTTGGTGTGTGTTGATATATATATAAAACTTGAAAATTTTCCATCCCGTCTTGAATTAATCCCCAAAATTTGGTTTCGATCAGTTAATATATGTTTATTTTAGAGGGTGTGAAGGGCGGATCGACTAACGGAATTTGATATGTTTCCCTTTTATTTACAGCTGAGATTTTAATCATTGAAAATAAAGACCCAACAGATTTCGAATATAGGGGAGTTTTTTTGTTCTAACTTGCCAACGACCCGTTATTTTCTGGCCTCTTTCTGAAGTAATACCTGTTACTTCACGAAGAGGTGTTCTTTTTATGGTAACCGATTATGTAAGTCTATGTACAGGTATCTAACTAACCTCCACACTAAGGCAGCATGTGACACAAGGTTATATTTGAATGTGAAGGGGTTATTTACACATTAAGTTGGGTAAGGGCCTAAGAGAAAAAGTATCCAATCCCCGCGACAACTGTTACGCTGGTTTCGATATTACACCGACTCTGCCTCTTTTAGGGCAATGGGAAAGGTTCTGCTGGGATTGGAACCATTGGGATCAGGTGCCTTTTGCCATCTCAAAAGGGAGGCTATGTAAACAGCGGTTTTCTAACCGTAGATTAGGTTTTGAGCAAAGCTGAAATCGTGAATTAGAATCGAATTGACTACTCACTCGTAATTTATCTAGTAAGACAACTTGATATTACATCACATTGAAGTGCCCAAAATAGTGATTTTCAAAGCGTAGATTATATGTGGCACGAGGCCGGAAATATGAGACGCCTAGTGAGGATCGAACTCACTATTCAGTCATAATTTATATAGAGGGACAAGCTTGATAACCATTAAACGACGTAAAGCTTGCTGACCATTGATATTTATTGTATTAAAAAATACAATTATGGCACAAGGCCGAAAAGGGGAAAAAAGTTGAGGTTAACTTATACCTAGCTAATTCGATTCACGATCCATTCACTCGTTACAGTTTGCGCATTCACCACGAAAAAAAAAACTCGTTCGTCACCAATCAATCCTCCATACACCTGCATCCTCTCAAGGGGAACCTACAAAACGCACCCCGAGATTTAAAATTTTAAAGCTTGCTGACCATTATAGTTAAGCGAGTGTTGTTTAAATCAAGGTTAAATTGTTACATTATTACGTAATTTTTATATTAATACTTAATAGCTATGCAAAACTATGCAAAGTCTATATAGTACTGAAAACCAATCATCAGATGGAGAACGTTACCTGTAGAATTTGAGACGTTTCTATGTGATTCTTTTCTTTAAGCTGACAGACGTATGGTGCCAATGATAAACTGTTTAAGTCATTTTTGTCGTCTCGGTGATATTAAATTCTATTTCGGCTAAGCGAGAAACAAATGATTTGTTTGCTCGCCCGCTGTGGGTTGCTTACAGCTGAGTGCAAGAGAAGAGCCTGCTACTCACAAGTTAAAACTGTGGACTTGTTCTGAGCATGACAATCTCAATATTGATTTTTGAAGTACCGCTCTTATAGCAAAATAAATACGAATTATCTGAAAGTGTAAAATCTTCTCAACTGTGAATACGCTTTCGTTAAAGCCGAATTCATTATTTCCATTTTCAGTTGATTTTAAATGGAAAATTGCAAAGCATTTATAAAAAGTTCTTGGTTTTACATAAGGTCTGCTCTCCTAGATAAAAGGGAAAGTTGGGTAAATTTGTTACAAATAAAACAAAAAAATAGCTGAAGCACAAAAAATAATGAGAACAGAATGGCATTACATGAGAGGTTTGGGTGACTGGTAGATTCGTTTTCTACGTTGGTTCTGCCTCGCGAGCCCACTTCTGTCTCGTACCCATGCGTACCTCAAGATAAACTTCTAGTTCATCAGCAGGTTTAATAAAGAGCACAAGGGTAAAGGTAGAAAAAGTAATAAATACAAACTTGACATTAGTTTAGCCTGTCCCTTCAGTGTGTTGATGATCATAACATGTTATTGTCCTTTGCGGCTCTTAATAAATTCTATCTTTTTTATCTCTCCTAAATCTTACTCCCCATCCATTGACACAAGATTGCTATGTACGTCATGCGATGCTTTCCTGTTCGTTTTGCCTTTCAACATGACCTGTTTCCAAACCGCCTTGCCTCGTTATGTACCCTATATATTTCCGTTGTCTGCATCCTTCTGTTGGTAAGTCTAGGTGTTCTTTTTGTTCACATTTTCTATAAACTTTCATCGTTGCTTACATGTCCATGGTATCCGTAGCATCTTTCTCTAGGACCACATTTCTGTTGCTTCAAGGGTCTTCATCAACTGTGAGCGGATTGTTCAGAATTCACTGTAATACAACAGGACTGATTGCGTCTAACTTAATAAGCTTTAACATTAAAAGGACTTTTTACGAAACCATGATCGTCTACGCGCTGAAAAGACATGAAATCTTTAATCGATTTCACCCCAAGCAAGGCAGTAAATCCACTAAGACCCAACGTGTTACCGGGTGCGGAGAAATTAGGACCATAAACGTTACTAATGAGCGGTAAGAGAAAAGAGTGATCAGGAGGACAGTAGATAGCGATTGACATTGCAATTAAATATTTTCAGATTAAATTTGGCTGGAAAGCATGGAGCCGGAAGGGAGTTTCACAAGCCAGAACAGAAAGTCTAGTACTGCGCTTATATACCAAAAGTCTAGGCACTATAGCGAAAAGTTCACCCGAATAATTACCATGAAAGTATTTATAGAAAAGACACGGAGAGAATTCATTACGGCGGCGGGAAAGCGACGGAGGCCGAGCCGCCAGATCGTGACTGATAATATTGCTGATTATTTGGATTTTATCAAAGATCACACGGTAAATGGACGAATGGTAGAATTATAGATATGATTGACTCTGGTGGAAAAAATAGTCTCGCACCACACAGTGAACCAACTTTCTTGGTAGCTGACCATTAAGATAAATAGAAGGGGTCAGAAAGAGGTCCTAGTGAATGTATCCCATGAAGTGCATGGTCAATAAAAGAAACAGGGGGCAAGCTGTGAATAACAAACATGCTGTACCCATTGAAGACGCGAGCGATCATGACCCTCTACAACTTTCTACCAGATATAGCTCTGGGTAAGATTGATCTTTTTACTATCCTTCCAAGTTCCATGTTTTCCCAAACATATATACAAGTTCATTATATAGATTATTCGCTGATTTTTTTCTGTTCCTTGCTTTCAATATATCCTGTGAGTGTTAAACTCTCCAAGACTACCTCCCTCAGTATGTGTCAAATTCCAACATTCTCTTTACTTATATGTTCACTCCATGGATATCTCAGCTTCCTTGTGAAGGACCACCATTTCTGTTTTGTATCATGTCTCTTCATCATCTGCGAGGAGTATCTAACATTAATTGCCGTATGGGAAGACTGATATTACGTAACAGTTCATTGCTCTTTTATCTGAAATTTTTTAAAGAAATGTTCTTATTTCTTAATATTTTACTTAGCTTTTGGAAAGTAACTTCCGCTATCGCAATTCACCTTCGGATTTCAGTTCCGCACTTTCCGTCTGTTATTAAAACACTTCCTATATATAAAAAAAAGTGTGTACTTGATTTATTTTGAAAAAATTCTAATCCACAGGTTGAGCTGACAAGCATACATTTTCTTTTCTTATAATTGATGTTAAGACCCTTCTTCTTCCTTTCATTCGCGGCTTTCACTACTTTCCTTTCTGTATCTGCTATCAACACCGTGTCATCTACATATCTTGTTTTAAGTTTGTGGCCACCAGTAATGAATTCTGGTATAACTGAATTTTTTCAGTATTGATTCACTATAAAGTTTGATTAAGACCGATGAGAAGACACATCATTGCCTTAGGACCCTTTCTATTTCCTTGGATATTAAACTCATTAAATGGAGAGTTGCAGATTAATAAAATAATTTAACAGGAATATATATAACTTCTGTGTGAATAGATAAGAAACAAACAAAAAAAAACAAAGAAACATATGTATGGTCGTATGGAGGACCAGCTCTCAACAGGGTATGCTTGCTGAAGCTGTTTCTGTAGCAGTGGCTAGCCCTGTGTACAAACGCACAGAACAGACTGAAGGCAAGATGGACAGAGGAAAACAACGCATAACTTGTCTAGTGCACTTCAGAAAATGGTAGTCAGAACACGGTTTAGAAGAGATAAGAAAAAGTCATTTATTATGGACATACAAAGGATAGCAAATCTTGGTGAACCGTGGTCGCCAGTGATGATGAAAAAAAAGAGAGATAGATAAAAGAGAGATAGAAAAAAAGAGAGATAGAAAAAGAGATAGAAAAAAAGAGAGATAGAAAAAAAGAGAGATAGAAAAAAGAGAGAGATAGAAAAAAAGAGAGAGAAAAAAGAGAGAGATAGAAAAAAGAGATAGAAAAAGAGAGAGATAGAAAAAAAGAGAGATAGAAAAAAGTGAGATAGAAAAAAGAGAGATAGAAAAAAGAGAGAGAGAAAAAAGAGAGAGATAGAAAAAAGAGAGAGATAGAAAAAGAGAGAGATAGAAAAAAAGAGAGATAGAAAAAAGTGAGATAGAAAAAAGAGAGATAGAAAAAAGGGAGAAAGAAAAAGTGAGATAGAAAAAAAGAGAGAAATAGAAAAATCAAAAACAGATTAAAAAGAACTAGAAAAAAGAAATAGAAAAAATTGAAAAAGAAATAGAAAAAATTGAAAAAGAAATAGAAAAAATTGAAAAAGAAATAGAAAAAAAGAAAGAAAAAAGGAACTGTGGTCACCTGTGATGATGAAACCAAAAAACAGATAGAAACAAAAAATAAAGAAGAAAAGTGAGAGAAGAAAAAAGTGACAGAAAAAGAGGTAGAAAAAAAGAAATAGCAAAATAGAAATAAAAAATCAGAAACAGAAGAAAAATAGAAAAAGAAATCGAAAAAGAGAGAAAAAAGAAATAGAAAAATGAAATAGAAAAAAGAAAGACAAAAAGAAATAGAAAAAAGAAAAGAAAAAAGAAAAAAGAAAAGAAAAGGAAAAGAAAAGAAAAAAGAAAAAAAAAAAGAAAAAATCTCTCTAAAAGGAAAAAGAAAAAAGAAAAACGAAAAAAGATAAAGAAAACCGGAAAAGAAAAATGAAAATGCAAAAAAAAAAAGAAAAGAAAAAAAAAAAAAAAAAAATAATGCTTTATATATATATATATATATATATATATATATATATATATATAGAGACTCTTTGGCAAAATCGAATTGAGAAAAAAAAAGAAATGCTTTTCTTTATATATATATATATATATATATATATATATATATATATATATATTCCTTAAAAAAAAACTCATCAAGTTAGTAATTTTATTTATATCAGATGAAATATATTATTATTATGCTATTATCTCTTTGAACTGTATTGAACTGTTTGATTAGTTTTAAAAGAAATAATGTGATATAATGATTACTTAACATGAACATAGTTTATATTAAAATTAAATCGATAATACTCTCCTGGGTGGAGAGTATGATCTCATGTACAGATGATCTATGAGTGAATCCTGTTAAATGCTTTGTCTGTAACATTTTTCTAATTATACCTAAACCTCCAAGTTCAATTTCATTAACCTATATGTGTTCTTCTGCAGTTAGCGTTCTATATTATGTTTAATCATTTCACTTAAGCAACGAAATAAAACCATTAAGATACAATGTGTTACAAAGTTTGAAAGAAAAAGAAAAGCATTATTCGAGAGCAAGAAAAATGAAAGAGGAGAATGTTGATAAGTATTAACTTTGCATTTACATTTTTGAAAATCAAAATTGGCTGTAAAGCAAAATGCCGAAAAATGTTCCACAAGCAAGAAGTACTGGAAAAGAAAATATAAACAAAGAACTTACATTTATATCTATTATGTTTTTAGTAAGGTTCACCATGTAAAAGGGCCTGAGACCACTCGAGGTAGAGGATTACGTCAAGAAGTGGTTTAAGACGATAGGAAATTGACTCTAGACACGAACAGGTTAAGATTGTAATGATCAAAGAAACACCATCTTGGAAGTCTTTCATAAAGCAGTGGTTCACGGGAAGAATTCTTTTTTCAAAAAATAAACATTCCAGAAAAACAATTTCTCAAGGTCTTAAATATGAAAAATAAAAAGAAAGCAATGGTCAATGTTATTGCCAGAGCCTTTATATTTGTGAATTCTATCATAATATTAACTTCACTAAATCCTTCGATTCTGTACATAGGGGAAAGCATTCTTCTAGCATATGTAATCCCCACCCATGACACAGTAACTGCCATAACGATGATATCCAAAAATATAAAATATTTTATTAGATCCCCAGATGGAGACATTAACTTCTCCGACATCAAAGCAGGACTCCCTCCATGATAGCAGACACCATTGCATCTTTTACTAGTTGTTATCACCCTTGAATACGTATTGAGAATTTTTTGTTATCACACTTGATAACGTATTGAGAATTTTTTGTTATCACTCTTGAAGACATATTGAAAATTTTTTGTTATCACCCTTGAATACGTATTGAGAATTTTTCGTTATCACTCTTGAAGACATATTGAGAATTTTTTGTTATCACCCTTGAATACGTATTAAGAATTTTTTGTTATCACCCTTGAATAAGTATTGAGAATTTTTCGTTATCACTCTTGAATAAGTATTGAGAATTTTTTGTTATCACTCTTGAATACGTATTGAGAATTCTTTGTTATCACTCTTGAATAAGTATTGAGAATTTTCTGTTATCACTCTTGAATAAGTATTGAGAATTTTTTGTTATCACTCTTGAATACGTATTGAGAATTTTTTGTTATCACCCTTGAATAAGTATTGAGAATTTTTCGTTATTACTCTTGAATAAGTATTGAGAATTTTTTGTTAACACTCTTGAATAAGTATTGAGAATTTTTGTTATATCTTGAAAAATTATTTAAGATTTTTTTCAAGTATTGAGGAAATTCGTTTCAATTTTTTTAAACCACTTGGTCACCCTTTTTGAATAAAAAATTGATAGACTTGGTACGATTTTTCGACTTATCACTCTTGAATACGTATTGATAATTCTTTGTTATCACCCTAGAATACGTATTCAGCCACTGTTGGGACGATATTAATTTATAATTCCACTCCTTGGATATTAATTAAAACGCTATAGTCTAGGCTCTAATGAACGTTCAGCGAGAGCTATACCTGACATCACCTGGAAACAACATCCAACTAAATCACAGCTCTATAGACCAATCCCTGATATTTCTACCACCTTACACGATCACGGAACACTATTTGCAGGACACTGCTGGCGAGCAAAACGAATTCGCCAGTGATCTACTGTTTGGGACATCTAACCATGTAACAAGACAGGTTGCTTGCCACACCAATCATTACCTACATTGACCATCTACGCTATGACAGAGAATGAATACCTAATTACCTTTTGACCTAGATGCAGGACTGTGATAATTGGCGTGATAGACTCAGGAATGTCCGTGCTAACTCAACAATTTTCTTTTAAATATGTACCCGAGAAATTTCAACTTTTTTGGGGGGTGGGGTCTGATGTTAGTCACAACTGTCATTTCAGTTTTCCTTAAATTTTTTTCAATGCTTACATATTCCATTCATGGTAATATTATTTTTGAGAAAAAAATCTTTTGTCTCAAGTCCCATTTTCGTCAGAGAAGAAATTTTCCAAAATACAACGCAGGATTTTTATTACTCAACCAAGAACGAGGTAGTTGCATAGTTATTTGGTTGGTTGCTTGGTTGTCTTCGTTTAGTAACATATCAACATCTGCTATTCCCCATGTATACTGCGCCTTTCTCCATAATACGCACACCTAAAATTCTGCTGAAAGTGTGGACAAAATGTTTCTACTCACGCACAATAACCCCTTGTTTGGTTATGAAACCCTATTAATTATAGCTCACCAATTTAATTACGGCCAGCGTTTCTTACTCTCATTTAAAAATGATTTTAAATATACAATAATATTATTTTAATTTAATTTTATGATAAATCTTATTTTATTTCATGGCAATTTTTAAAGATTTTTGTAACTGTTCATAATACACGCCGTTGATTTTGATTATTTTTTTTTAGAAATATGCGTACTATACATGAGGAATTACAGTATTTAATGCCGAAATATATTTTGCTAGCAAATTTTTATTTTATTTTTTGTAGATAATAATAATTTAGTGATAAGTCTTACGAAATTCGCCCATACCTGGAGGAGATGTGTATTCATACCGTTCCTAAGGTTATTTAAGAGTAAATAAAAATAATGAACACAACGAAAATTGGAATTTGGCTATACGATTAACAATTCCGAGCCATTAACCATTTTATTGCACACACATCCAAGCTTACAGCTCCTAGTATCCCGAAACGGTTGAGGAGGTTGTGATTGTAGTAAGCAGAATCGCCCTCTTGGATGTCTCATTTGGTTGAACTAAAAGCTGTAGTTCGTCTGAACATCTTCAATGGAAATAATATGGTAATATTGATACGTATGTGATATTTGTTCTGTGGGGAAGTTTCAAAGTTGAAAATAATGCCTTCCTTTGTCAAAGACCACTTTGTTAACTAACTTGAACTCTGAACGGCTTCAAAGTAAGGGTTGAGGAATTTCATAACATATATATATATATATATATATATATATATATATATATATATATATATATATATGTTGATTCAACAGTAAAAGGTTAAAATGAAATAAAAAAGAAAATCAATAATGCAAATATATCATATATTAAGCAGTAAGTACAACAGAAGAGTTCAGCACGACTATTTAGTTGTGTCAGCAGACCCAACGTTCAATATATTTCGACTGTTCCCCATGGCCTCCTCTACTACTAATCTTATAGTAGACGGAAGAGTTCAACATAGACCCTTTAGAGGAAGGTCAATTTGAATATATATATATATATATACATATATATATATATATATATATATATGGTTCAGTCAAAAATTTCCCCAATCTAACTTTTGAAAGGTTATGTCAAGATTTGGTTGATTTTGTTTAGCGGCATTTCAAAAAATATTCTACGTTATTAAATATTTTCACAGTTTGACTTCAAATACGGATAAAGTGCTGAAAAAAGGCATTTTGCTATATAATTATTCTTGGTCATTCTACTATAAATTGTGTTACTGGTCATTTTTTTAAAATATACTGTTGTTAATTTTAATATAATATAGGTAGTTTTAGTAATTTTATATATATATATTGCTGGTATTTTTATTATAAAATCTATTTTTATACTATCATATTGTTTTGGGATTCAGTATTTGTCTATAGATGTTTTATCCTGTTTTATTTCATGCACCTGACTGACTTTGTAAAGAATTATGTAAAAAGTTAATCAGATACTGTCCAAAAGTTATTAAGGAACATTCATCCCAATAGAGGTTCAAATCAAGGAGACTCATTGAGAGTAAAAATATTCGTCATGACTGGAGATAAAATACAAGACGAGAGATTTAGTAATGTGTCTATTAATCTCATGGGATTCAAAGAACGGGCGATTAGCAAAATACATCTAGGACTGTATCAACAGGGATAACTTTATATTTCCGACGAGATGCTAAAACTAGAAAGACTATTTTATAAGAGTATCAGTATTTTGAGCAATTAATTAAAAGCAAAGTATTAAAAAACCGGGACATTTCATTGAAAACAAAGTAAATAGGACTTACATAGTGTTATAAAATAAAATAAGACATATCTCGGCTGATTTACAGGCAAATACTCAAGAGCGAGAACCGGAAGTGAACGGGACAAAGCCCCGTCACAAAATGACCATTATCCTTCATCACAAATGTTTCCGACACACGTGTTGCGGTCGAAAAATAAAATAATATTTAAAGTGCTCTATTTTTCGTCCAATAAAAATGCTTCCCTCCTAATTATACTCGCTTCGTTTCTCGAGCCTGTTAAGCCATAAAAAACGCTATAAAAGGGGTCACAGGGAAGTTCAGCGGCCAGTCAACAGGTGGCCACAAGAGAGGAGACCGGTCATGTTTAGCAGCTGTCAGCAAGAGAGCGTCAACCACCGTCAACATGTGAAACTACTATGAGAGATCGACCTAGATCCGAAAGCCGGCTTATGAACTTTACCACAAAGGTAGCTGTCCTAAACCCTTACGTTCCTGTTGAAATAAACCACGTAAATCTATTTCTACTGTTGTCGTATTTCTTTCTTGCAACCATACGCTTGTCTATAACAATAGCGTAACCTCCATTTACATGCAAACAACAATTAATGTTTGATATCTTATTAAATGCTAATCAAAGATTACTTTGTTCGAATATTTCAAATGCTAACATGAACAAGACATTTTGCAAAATCAAATGAGAAATCAACTCGTATTCCATAATGCACCAGTTTTTGTGCCTCAAATATTCGGAACATGCATAGAATGCAGGGCAAAAGTTTGGGGAAAGCCTGTATTTCTTTAAAAAGATTTCCTTAAAATGAGATATTTCTGTATTTTTTAAGTAAAAGATAAAAATATACCTACCCACAATGCATTTTCTTTTATTTTTCGGTTTTTCGCCATGCTCCTCTTACTACCAAAAATTTCAAATTTGGATTAGTCTTTTTGGTGGTTTTATTGAAGAAAACAAAATATGATGCTGTTGTATGATAATGTTTTTTATTGTTTATTGCTTAATTTTGACAAAATAAATGCAAATAAAATATAGTTACTGAAATTCAAACATATCTCATTTAAGTCCTTTTTTTAAAGAAATGCAAGTGAAGCCATCTTTTGTCCCTTAGTTTTTTGGGGGGTTTTTATGGGGGTAGGTTTTTTTTTATCCAAATTCAAATAAACTTACATTGATCGTCGGGTTGCTATGATTTGCAACTGACATCTATGGCATTCCTTATGGGAATGTGAAGTTTTAAACTATTCCTTTGTTTAGTTATTCATACACAATAAGATTTTGTTCAAATTCTCTCACCATACAGACACTCCTTAGGTGACCTATCATCAGTCATCCTGATCAAATAATCAGGACATCGTAGCGAGTGATGGCGTAGAGAAGTCTATACTGGTAAACTAACTTCGTTCGAGAATATCAACGTCAATGACTTATATTTTCGACCTAATGCTCAGTATCCGACGGAGACATTCACCGCAGGTTTTTCATGTGTCTTCGGTACAACGATGACATAACAGATACACATATAACGGCTGTCGACCCGTTAAATGAGTATGACTAACGCTGAAACGTTTGGTGAAAGTTTTTAATTCTGGAGAGAATGTACGCATGGTGGAAATCGAATTGTGACCGAGAACGACCAACTCTAAAACACATAACTCCCAAACGAACAATATGACCCTGGTTTCCATGTTGACTGTGCATAAAATGGCTCAAAAGACCTGCAAGTCTAATTATGCATACATACATATTGATGATTACCACATAAGCTCAGCTTCACTTGTACAACCACTCTTACATATATTGCAAAGGTTGTATGTATTGCCTGTGTAAATCATGTGTTGTTTGAGTCCTATCAAGACAGCACATATCGCCACGTGTCTTGTGTAGAGACATATGTACATATACATGGTACACGAATCTGCTTTACATGTAGCATCCTCTTCATCCCTTTAATCTGATGAAGATTAAAGGGATGAAGATGAAAACGCTTGAAGATGAAAAAAAGATATATATATATATATATATAAAATTTCGCTTGAAGATGAAACGGGACTAAACACCACAATTCAACTTAATTTTAATAATTATTTGGATGGTTTCGGCTCTCGTTTTTGAAACATGCCAACTCTTATGTAGCGAAATTCAATATATATATATATATATATATATATATATATATATATATATATATATATATATATAAAAGCACATACGTGGTTAGAACGTTCGCATTCTGACCAGGAGACAAGGGTTCAAATTAGTTAGAAAGTAGAATTCCTGATGTTATCGGAATGGACGTGTCGATAGCTGTGCGATCACGAAGTCACAGTTCTGAGGGTGATAGATGATATGGTCTTTCCCAAAAACAATTGGCACTTAGGTCTGCTCAAATAATTGTAGTATAAACCACAATAAAAATAAAACAAATGCACCTGACAAGCGTCTGCAATAGAGATCGACTAGCCGCCATAGTAGAAGGCTATCCTCGAATACGTATGGTCAGCTACACCACCCAAATTTATATATATTGAGTTGTATTATTAGATTCATTAGATGAATGAACAAATGTCTCTTTAATGGCATTTTCAGTGTGTTATATATATATATATATATATATATATATATATATATATATATATATATATATATATAATATATATATATATATATATATATGGTTTAATATGGATATATTTATATGTATAATAAATTAATTTTCATGGTTTAAGATTTACTATTTGAAATGCACAAATGAATTTCAAAATTTTTTAGTGAAAACCCATCAATGAATAATTAAAAACGTTTTTATTTCTGACAGAATAATTAAATATAAAAATCAGTCACGTAATAATATTATTGAAAATGTGAGCTTAGTCATCTATTATAAAAAAATACTAATAATACTAAGTCAAAAATAACAAAAACTATTAAGTTAAAGCACAATAATATACGAATTCCACTTCCAGTTAGATGACATCCATTTTAATATTTCATCCAAGATATATTGGTCAAATGACTAGATTGCTTTCCTATCGACGAACGTGTATGCATCAGACTAAAGTGCCTTAAAAGCTAATATTGATCAACACAGCACACAAGACTAACATACTTTTCTCAGTATATTAGTGGATAACACTACGATATTTTATACTGATGAAAAGGTTTCGATCCGAACCATTATCCAGAATCTTCTCTAAAAAAGATATGCGCCTTCAGATTTCCAAACAGGGACGACAATTTTATAAATTAATATTTCATAGTAGATTGAGCGTTTACTCAAGCTTGATTATCCATTAAAATAACATTTAAAGTGAGATTGAATATATATATATATATATATATATATATATATATATATATATATATATTTCATGTATATTGGGGCAATATATGTGTGTGTGTGTGTATTATGTATTACATGAATCATTCATACAAAAAACAAATTAGTGAAGTTAATGATACAAATTGCGAGCATACATCTTCGCAAACAAATTTATTAAAATATAAGGTCTTTTTTTCATATTACTTTCATCTTTTCATACAGACATCATCAGGCATGGAAAAGTACTTGCAAAATAAGACCTTATACAAGTTGAATTTATAAAAAACAGGGATCACAACATTCATCGAGAAGTTCGTGGAATAATGTAATTTTAATAAATTTGTTTGCGAAGATGTATTCTCGCCATTTATACCATTAACTTCACTAATCTGTTTGTATATGAATGATTCATGTAATATAAATTGAACTGCACCACATATTTGATATATTATATATATATATATATATATATATATATATAGGAAACTTAAATGATACATATGACAAATTCATATCCTCTCTCCCCAATTCATTTCTTCACTTCGTTAACTTTGCGTATACTTGATAAGGTCCGTAAAAAACGTGTGAATTTCTTTTCATTTTTCATTTCAGCTTTTGGAAATAAAGTCTGATGATCCAGAACCCTGTTAAAGGGGTTATGGTGAAATAGCTTATTACATGGAATCTTAACGTGGTCTGTCTTTTATTCAAAATTAATATATATATATATATATATATATATATATATATATATATATATATATTACCTATATATATATATATATATTTTGGTGTTAAAATATGTATATATTCGAAAACTATTCCATGGTTGGAAGGCTGAGGTTCTAAATACTTCAGATTGCTTCAGATCTAAACAAAGAGGGGCATATTTGAAAACCAAACTCCAAATCATTATATATATATATATATATATATATATATATATATATATATATATATATATATATATATAAAGTGAAATTATAAGTCAACATTTAAATTAATCAAATTTTTTGAGATGCAATCGTCAGACTACTGTGGCCTGACGATTGCATCTAGCATTAAACAGACTGTGTTGAATTTATGTTCACTTTTATATTTACACTCGCACTTTATCCCATAAATATAGCACATCTTGTGACTATATTTCTTCATATATATATATATATATGTGTGTGTGTAATTTGGTTCCCATTTTGTCTGCTACGACAGTTTTACAAATATGTATATAGAGGTGAACACTTTTAACAAATACGAGTGAGTTTGTGTGTGTATATATATATTTGTGTGTGTGTTTACATGTTCAACTAATTGTGTTTAAATATGACTCATGTTTTCAATTTATCTTAAATCGATTCTTGTGTCCATATTGCTATCCTAATTAAATTAGTTTCATTTCACAAAAATTGTTTGGAGAATATCTTGAATTTCGTTTTTCACTTGAAATTGTTCCTGATAGGAATCATCTTGTGGCAAGATATTCGAGTGCAAAAAATTTCTTCCTGAATGCCGCCATAGTCAAAAAGAAAAGTCAGTAACATCGAGACTATTCAAGTAACGTCGGGCAGATTTGCTTCACCCTTTCTTTTAGGTGCTCAATGTGACTCTCTGTGAGAAGGAAACAAACTATTCTTGCCTAAGTATATTTACGCTAACATTTCATTAACAGACATACCATATATATATATATATATATAAAAATTCGAGAACAGTAAGATATATAATCCGGTGTTCTTATAGATATTTTTATTTTTACAAAATAATGCTCAATGTAAATTTAGAGAGCATTAATATCATAAATTATTTTACAAAAAAAGTGATGGTTAGAACTGTGTAGCGAAAACAAAACATATTTTAAATCAGTTAATTTATAATATATATATATATATATATATATATATATATATATATATATATACATATATATATATATTATTTAATGAAACATGCATCTATATATATATATATATAGATAGATAGATAGATAGATAGATAGATAGATAGATAGATGCATATTTCATTAAATAATATAGACAAATTTTGTCTCTTTATTTTATGCAAATTCTTTTCATATTGTCTGATAAGATTAATAACATTATCATTAATAAAAAAAAGAAAATCACCATATTGATACATATTTTTTAATTCTATCTAAGCTTTCGGCTTACATAAGTCATTATCAAAGATGACAATTACATTACAATATATTAAAAAATACACGGACAAAACAATAATGATAGTCTGTTTTTGTTTGCATCGAAGATTTCCAAGCAACGACAAACTCGTGCATACATATAATTTAATATTGGGATATGAATGCAAAAAATAGTGTGTGGGTAAGAAAATAAAATAGAAGAAAAATAAAAGTAAAAAGTCCGTTAAAATATAAATGATCAAGCAGTCCAAGGCAGGCGACGCATATGAGGATATTAAAGAAGAAATGAGGGAAAAGGGAGAAAAAGGAAATGACAGAAGGAAAAGAGGAAGAAAAGGAAATATAGATAGAATAAAACGTAGAATAAGTATAGATATAAAGTTAATATTGAGTTAATATGAAATAAATATAAAACAGAAATAAGATGAGGAAAACTAAAAACATATGGATATAACCCAGAGGGATGAGTTTAGTTAATTGACACGGTGTTTTCAAAAAACTATGGAAGCAACATTATATTGTAGAGTAAATCAACGTGTAATATTATTAGCAGTATAATCAAATATTGGGGGATAAATGCAGAATTATAGAGTGTGGTTAAATAAATTATATAAGATAAATAAAAATGGTAAGGCTGAACTATAGAAAGATCCGTTAAATTTTTGGGTGTTAATTGTCAAAGGGGGCAACTTAGTATAGATAAAAAATGGGGAGAAGAAAGATACTTATATTAAAAGTAGAATAAATTTAATATGGATAAGAAGTTGAAAAGGAGTTAATATAAATAAAAATAAGAAATTAAGACGGGAAAGGTTATAAAAATATAAATATGGAGATGTGGGAATAGAGAGAAGTTGTATATGAGTGTGGATGGAATAAAATTAAATTAAAAAAAAAAAAAAAAATAGGTAGTACGGTTAATTTTGAGAAATGCTAGATTAATATGCTAACCAGAAACGAAATATTGACGTTTTTCCTATGAATGCATGTGGTCAGAAAATCACTTCGTTTGTTAAGCAGTTTGGGGTTATCATCATGTTTAAGAATTATATGTTTTTTTTTTCTAGAGGTATAGGTTACATACCCCCTTGCCACTGAAGAGTTTATAGCGGTGTTGCTCTACATTGAGCAATTTCTATTAAAAAAAACTGTATAGGGACGTAATCACACGCATATATGTTTGTCATATCTGTTTATATATATATATATATATATATATATATATATATATATATATATATATATATATATATATATATACATATATATACATATATATACATACACATATATATACATGCATATATATACACACATATATATATATACACACATATATATTCCTCTAATTGAGCACTGTCCGTCTTTGTTTATTCACAGAGCAATTACGTAAAAATTAATAATATTAATTATGAACACGGTCACAATGTGCTATCTGTATTTGGGAATGAAAACAGTCCTGTTGCTATAAAAACAAATCTATCTATTAAGACAAACAAAAAATTCCTTGATAATAGCGAAAAGATTGTTCAGTTATTATGTGAAAAAAAATCTCTTGTATTCATGCCAGGAAAATATAATAGAAAAGCTTAGCCACCGTGCCTTGTTTTACTTTCAGCATTTGGTGTATATTTGGTAGCAACCATTAATTTATACATGTTTTGTTGAAGATGACAGACATGTGATAATTTGTAAGTTCATTTATATTTTAAAATATAGTTTTACAAGCTTTCTTTTCTTGAAAATCTGTGTATAGGAACTGTCCCTAGTCTTTATTGTCGAGAACGCCTTGTATTTATAATCTATGTTCAAGGGTGTTTTCAATTTTGATAGTAAAAAGAATTGCCAATATATTTTACCCATTTATTTTTACCATTTATCCCATACGATGTTGTGCGAAAGTTGTTTTTGCTCAGTTTCCAAGCACAGCCCCGAAAAATATTCTACGCTTAGTACTTATTATTTATTCATTTTTTTCTTTCCCAACCTCATTGCTGAGGGTAGGTGACCATGAAGAATTGTTACGTTTTTGCAATGTCTTTCGCCTAAATCAGATGCCAAACACGACTAGCGGTACCAATCTACCCTGCTATTTGACACTTACCTGAGGGAGATATGCTGTGTTCATAAGTTTCTCAGGAGCATTTTATTCAGATTTTCGTGTAATTTTCGTGTGATGATATGCCTTATGCCAATTTAGCATTAATGTTGCGAGGTAATCGTATATTCATCTGTTCGGTCCCATCGCCAACCAACATGGCCATACTCTTATCATTGGATAGAGATTGCAAACGCATGAGCGAACACCATTTACATAAATGATCTGCCCAGACAAAAGATATATATCATGTGTCAGATTTGGTGTGTCAATGTTATTGATTTAACTAGTGAGATATTATTTGACATGCTCACCTTCTTGTTTTTCCTCAGATGTTGTTGCCATTTTGAAAAATTAAAGTTAATTCATTATTAAATATCTATAGGATATAGATTGTTTTAGTAAATACGACGGGGTGTCTGTCTTTTTAGTGTAAACATTCGATCAGGTTTAATAACCAAGTATACAGAAAAAGAAAAAGTTATGAAAGTTTTGTAAATGTTACTTGATATAAGCTTCGTACTTAGAATGAAAATAAGCCAAAAAAGAACAAAGCGATCTTTCTGAAAACAACACTAGAATTTGCCTGTTCTTTCTGCATCTACGGTGGATTGTCACCTTTTATCTCTGTTGACCAGTAAGTCGTTGCTAACTTCTCCAAACGCATGTTCTTTCTTCAAAGAATCTTCCCAAGTGAGTCAAAGTGTAAAGTAATGCTTTTTAATCCTTCCCAAGTATCAAATCTTAATCCAGTTCATCCCACGCTATAATCTTCTCAAAGTCGATTTGGAACCACAAAGAGAAAACAGATTTCCTGATGTGCATTGATATGGCGAGCATGTCAAATAATGGCGTTATCTCACTGGCAAAACACGAGCCTTTATTTACTAGAACTGACACCTGATATATAAAGCATTTGTATCTTCTGTCTGCGCAGGTCTATTATTTATTTAAAAGTGGTACGCTCATGCGTTTCTACGCTCTATGGAATAACAGTGTGTTCATGTTGAATGGCGATTGGACCAAACAAAAGAATATATGATTACCTGGCAACATTAATGGTAAAGTGGCATAAGGTATATCATTATATAGATAATTACTGTAAACTTTTGAAAAGAGGCGAGATAAATTATGTAAAATCGAGTCAACGGCAATTTATTCCCTAATTCTTATCGGGCGAAGAACGATGACCTAATTAGTTGCGTTGAAAAGCAACTTTTTAAATCACTTCCCCACAAGTAAGGCAATAAAGGCACTAAGATGCAGCGAGTTAACGAGTGTGACAGAACATAAAAGGAAAAACATTGAGAGAGAAAAAATAATAAAAGAACAGGAATTCAGAAGACATATGCTAATGATTGACAACGCATTTGCATTTTTGTAGATCAAAGTTGACTGGAAAGCATGAAGCCAGAAGAGAGTTCCACAAGAGAGTTCCACAAGAGAGAAAAAAAAACCTTAACACCAAACTTAAGGTTACATCTATCAATTTCAACAGTAAAGTGATGAGATCTTGGCCGCCAGTTTAGTACCAAGCTTAAATTAATAAAGTCTAGGTTCCATCAAGGAAAGTAATATTTATTTTGTTTTGATACAAAAATGTTACACAAGACCAAACGTGGGGAGATATGGGAAGGTTGATCTTCAATCTGTTTTAAACTAAACCAGCCATGATTACTGATCCAAACATACCACAGTATTCCTTACACTAAAACACATTCTTAGCATTAATAATACAGCCACCATAATACCTCATAGTCTCTATGTAGTATTAACTAGTTCCCATATGTATAATTTTTCAGGGTGTGTTTGTGGTGGGGGTAATATAATAAAATTTGAAAATGAAAACTCGGTGGATATTTACAAAGAATACAATTCATATACAAGAAACTAAACAAAATAGTTTTAGGAACACCCCTAATTCGCCGTTGCTGTTACCATGGAAATTTTTTTTCAATTATTAAAACACGTAAATTTCAGAAATACGTTATTCCAAAAAAAATATTCGCTTGAAGATGGAACAGATCTTACTTTAACTCAATTTAATTCAAATTATTATATTGAAGTTTTCGGCTCTTGTTTTGAAACATGAGACCTCTTATGTCGCAAATTGGAATCATATTTTTAAATAAATAATTATATTTATGCTCTACTTTTGTATCGAGCACTATTTTTTTAAAAATAATAACTAAAATACTAAGGGACTTTGGATTATTTACCTAACCAATTCCTTCCTATTTTCTACATATTTTCACATATATATATATATATATATATAATTGACCCTGCTATTTCTTTTGCGGAAATCACCTGAAGAAAGATAGATTAGATAAAATATTACCTCAATAAACAAAAAGAATGAATTTATTTATTCAAGAAATTCTTGGAGTTTCTACACCTTACTGATAATATATCTGAGACTATGTAACATATTTTGATTAGTCTATTTGGTCTAAAACCGTTTAATAAAGGTCACCCAATTGAAGGCCCACTGAAGGTTGAGGGTTAATAATTTTGTAACTATAATATAAAAGCTTTGGTGCCTCTTGCTTTCCTTCTTCTTGGAAATCCTCTTCCGTAGTTCCAGTCTTTAAGAAAGGCGCCCGATCTGCCTAAACATCGAACGATAAGCCTTCTCTCATTTTATTGACAAAATTAAAATTAAGTAATTAATCGAGTCTAGAAGAAACCTCAACAGAATGCAGAAAGAACTTGACGGCCGTTTCTTCTTATATTTCTTACTCTATAGATGCTGCAATGTTATTGGTCATGATCTGGCATCTTGATTTCAGTTTCTTTCTCATCTCCGTAACGTAGCTCCGCTGTGTCTTTTTTATAAGAACTTCCATGTTAATTGTTCTCATGAATTTTCCTCTATGGTACCAAGTTCTCATCATTTTAGTGTTTCAATGGATAGATGTAACCATAAATTATATGCTAACAGTTTCTGCTATCGCACTTCTCCATTGTTGAACACTTCCGGCTTCTTGCTTCCCAGAAAAATTTTAACTTCAAAAATGTAAATGCAATAAACAATCATTATCTTCTGCAGTCTTAATTCTTATTCTGTTTTTTTTTTCCCTCTCTACTTAATTGTAGTTTTACACATTCTTTAATACTCAGTAACATCTTGTGTCTTAGTGGCTTTATTGCCTTTCTTGGGGTGACATGATTAAAAGATACCTGAACGCTTTAATCTTTCATTAGGCATTACCAAAGACCTTCACATCTGAAGCAAATCTGTAGATAAAATCTTTGAAATTCATTATGTCTTTCGAGTTCTTTCGGCAGTCAGTATTCATAAATATCTGCATTAGTGTTGTTGGTTACACCAGGGACATTTTATTGTAACTTATTGTTAAGAAAAGTAAGAAAATATTTGTATTATCATGCAAAAAAAATCACATCCCCATCTTTTACTCTACAGGGGAGAACATTTTTAAATGTGTTGATAAGTTACTAAATAGTAATGAGAGCATTGATCGCTCAGAAAGATGGCACTGAAGAGTCCTAACGCCTAAAGAAAGAATATCTTCATTCTCAGGCACTGTCAAATTTCGGTAACTATATATTTTTTTCTAATGTAAAATATATCCACATCTAGTGGGAGTACAAAACCACAGACTATATACGGAGCAAAGTCAAATGTCTTGTGGGCCGACATTTCTGTGCCTTTTAACTGACATTTAATATATCCTGATTTCAGTCCCTTTAGAGGTAACACCACTACTAAAAAGATAATTTCCGAGTTAATAATTGCAAACTGAGGCCTACCGTTTTATTAATTCTTTCTCGTTTTGCTTTAATAAGACATATATTCAGCATTAAATAACTCAACAATGGTTGACGTTTTTGTTTAAAATAGCATTGATTTTCAGGCTGTTTTCTCGTCAGAACTTTGGTGACCAAATTGTTCGATTTTTAATTACTAATTAAGACGGTTTCTACAAAAAGAATTTTTTTTTTGGTGCTGCCGATGAGGACTTAACGCTAGTGGAAAAGCCGAACGACTTTAATGACCAGGTTACTGCTATATGTAAGGAAGAAATTTTTTTCAAGTCTATTTTTTTCAAAAACCGTAGACGAAGAAATAGGTAAATCTGTAAATTATGTAATGGAATAAACAATCACCCCCATGAATGATTATATTATAGGTAGAGACTCGAGGGGAAGTGAGAGCGAGACAACGCAAGCACGTCCGACCTTCCAATTAGTGGTACTCACTACTAGATTGATCTGTGTGTATAACTCTACTGTATTTCATATAAACCTTTCTTCTAGTATCCCTTAGCACGGAATATAACAGTGGCGGCGAGGATGTTAGAAACGATCATCCACAAAACAGTCGGCTCTAAAATGACAAAAATAGCAATTTTGTTATGATAAGTAAAATAAATCAACAGACACATTAGGAAAAAAGTGGGCACTATTACACTTTTGCACACCCAGAAGTCAGTATGGACTGCATTGTCTGCAACAACTGTTGTAGGGAAAAGGGTAAAGCTTGCCGGTAGACAACCGTTGGGAACAGGCCCAGGGCCAGCTGTGGAAACACTAAGAAAGAATTTAGAAATATACAGCACAAACACTGTGGTTGGCTGAAATCATTTTTTCGGTGATGTGCGAATTGAGTATTTCATCAACTAGCACCGGAGTGATAAAGAAGAACAGGAAAAAGATTTAAAATGCGTTATTGATGTTCTAAACATAAACCGGAAATAAAGAGGAGGAAAAAGTAACCAGAGAATTAGTCGCGGGAAAAAACCTGGCGGGGGGCGGGGGATGCGAAAATGTAATAGCTCCCAAAACTGGAACCTTTCTTTCTACTGGGAATACCTCATTTTCTTTTTAAGCATTTCACCCCAAGCAAGGCGTGAAGCCACTAGCACGCAAGGGGTTGCAGAGGATTTGGAGCGAGAGAAGATAGAAGTGATAGAAGAAAGGAAGAGGAGAGGGATAGGGGATAAATCAAGGCAACTGGAGATGTCGATTGACATTACATTTGAATAGTTGGAGATTATAGCTAACAGGGAAACAGGAGTAGAGAAGGGAGTTCCACAGGCGAGAAGTGCGGGACATGAAGCTATTGGAGTAGAAGAGGCGACTACATTTAACAGTTTCAACAGTGAAAGGGTGAGAGCGGGATGCCAACCTCGTAGGGCGCTTGAATTCGCGAAGTCTTGGAACCAGAGAAAACAGCTCATCGGAGCAATTACCATGAAAGTATTTGTAAAAAAAGACAGAGAGAGTCCACAGCACGTCTGTGAGAGAGCGACTGCAGACGAGATGCCAGATCAGGGCCAATTATATTGCATATCCGTCTCTGGAGTCTATCAAGAACCCCGAGGCAAACAGAAAGGGCTCCAGACCATATATGGCAGCAATACTCCATGCAATTATTGATTTGTAGATTTGAAGGATTGGTTCCGGGCAGAAAAATTTCCTGGCGCGGCACAGGGAGCCAACTTTCCTTGCGATGGACGAAGAAATTGACTCAATGTATTTGTTCCATCTCAGGTCAGCAGTCAACGTGAGACCGAGCAGCCGCAGACAGGTGCTCTCGAGAAGTTGAGCGTCAGACATTCTAATGGTGGGCAGGGAATGATCTCTGTGGTGATTAATAGAGAGCAGTTTTGTTTTTGTGGTGTTAAAGTTGACCAGACAATTCCTGCCCCAGTTCACAACCGATTGGAGGTAATTTTTGAGACGAACGGCCAGGTTAGTTTTGTCAATGACACTAGATTTGTTTTGGGGGTAGGAGTAAATTGTAGTGTCGTCCGCGTAGATGCCCACCTGCCTAAAAAGGTTGTCTCTCTTCGCAATTAACAAAAATACCAACGATATGTCAAGATTTCTTGTTGGAATTACAAAGTGGACCCTTTATTTCGTCCACTGGACAAATGTCACCGTGGATAAAAGCATTGATTGGATACTGTTACTTAACCCAAAAAGTTGTGAGTTCTGTATCTGGATACTGTAGTGGTGAACAAAACTTGGAGTTGAGTGAAAGGGAGATAAAAGAGAGATCCGGAAGAGGCATGACACGTGGAACTAGAACAATCTATCCGAATGGAGGAAAAAAGTGTTCACTTCGAAATTCCAATCATCGGAGTTTACAACGGCCGAAACGTCCTGAATATGGTAAGAGCCTGTACATTATAAACAATGTAAATAATTAGAATACCTCATTTCAGAAATATAGTCAGATGTTTATGTATTAGTTGGCCTGGTTAACAAATCCCGCTGTAATGCCTATACGGGACTAGTTAATACTTTGTAGAGATATAGTAAATTTATGGTGTCTAACATACGAATGAGTTGTATAATTGCATATTTATGGTGAAAGGAAGATTAGCGGACGACTACATAAGTACCTATGACTCATTTAACGATATGTGCGTTCAGGGCGCAGGAATCTACAGATATTTCTTTATTATCTGTGAATTGTAATATATTTATTACAAAAATAGTGGAGTGGTTCTCCGTTACCTTCTCTACACTTTGGAAATCACTTGTTTCCTCCTCCTAGGCTGGATGCTAACCAGGGACATGCCGTCTAGATAGGCAGGGAATGAAATAAATCAGCAGTTAAGCACCAAATGCAATAAAATTTAGAAAGTTACTCGTGTTATTATGCGTAAAATACAATATATATATTTTTTGCAGATTTACTACATTAAGGTCACAAGCCGCCTACCCTGATTTAACTACTGACGTTACGTACCTCGTCATAGACAATGTTTAAAAGCAGTCTATGCTTACTGTTTAAAAATAATTAGTTTGAAACAAATGACACAACATCAGAGACCAAGTCCTCTCATTTAGATAGCATACGTTTTTCTTTTCTTTTTTTTTAAATACCTTGTTCCTTCTGGATTATTGTGGTCATGGTTGACAACAAGTTTGGATTGCTATAAATTATTGGATGTTTATTTTATTTTTATTTTTTTTTTACCTTCGGCAATATTTTACATTCAGTATTTTTTCCTAGACTGTTTACCAATCAAGGCTAGAGAGTTCAATCTACTTATTTATTTAAGCCAAAGCTGCTGGGAGTAAGAGAAAGAATAGATCCGTGCTTTTTTTTCCGAGAAACCTAACACGAATTTTGAACTTTGCTCTCTGACTCCATTTCTCATGACGATATCCATTATATTACCCACACATCAAATTTATTAAGGATAGTTTAGATATAGCACCGGTCTGCAAATATGAAACACCAAACGAGGATTGAACTCGCTCGTAAGTGATCTATCAAGTCAAGCTTGTTAATCCTTACATCCTTTCGTATTGTGCATAAGTTACATGGGCTACTTTGGAAGACAAAAAAAAAAAAAAAGAAAAAGAGCATAACATGATGAAAAAGACGCCAAACTTGACGAAAACAAAATTTTATCGTCTAAATGTTTAGGTTATTATTGAGAGGAAAGATCAAAGTATTTTGGGGGTATTTTTTTTTTTACATTTTAATCGTTCCTAGCATATCCAAAATTTTCGTTAAATATCTTGTTTTTTTTGAGTCAGCAAAATTGGCGATTTTTTTTCCATTTTATAAAAAAAACTGGAAATCTCACTTTGAAATTCTTTTAAATATTAATTATCATTTTTTCAAAATTTATTTTAAGAAAATCAGAAATTATAATATTTTATTTAAAATATTTTGAATCAGGCTTAACTGTGCAGCGCTGAAAAGATGTAATTTGAAAATAAAACAAAGCAGGTTATAAACGTTCGCGTCACTTGACAGGTGATGAATGACATATTGACGGATTCCGTGACGCTAATTTGTTCTACGAATGGAGAAAAGTGAAATAATTTACGTTTATGTAAACAAATTATTTATCGCGTTATTTTTAAGGAAAACTTTCAGACAATTTTTAGCACTTTTTTTTTTGTATAACACACATTAATTTGGAAAATCTTACAAAAATAAAAATAATAGTCGGATGTTAATGAAACCTTCAGAAACTATTCACAGATGATCGAAATTATCCTAAATAAGTTTTTTTTTTATTACAGTCATGGCAGACATATATTTTTTTTATATTTATTACTCCCTATAACTAATTTCCCGAAATTCGATCGCATCGGGTTTAGTGATTTAATTTCAAATGCTTTTATTTGCTTTTAGTTGTTTTTATGAATATGGATAATATTTTCTGAAAGCAAACCATTTTTTCGATGAAAAATGAATTCTTAATACAATTATTTGTTATTTCTTTAATTATAATAGATTTTTTCATTTAAGTTCTTAAAATATTATAAAATTAGTTAAAAGCCGCATCGGCTTTCCTAAAGGTCCTTATGAGATAGATCTTTTTTAGCGCGTTGTAAATTGTATCGTTTTGATTAATCAGAAGACACGCAGTAATTAACAAATTTAATTTTGTGTTTATAATCGTGCTGTAATTATAAAGTACGGAAGATCAACCAGAATACAATTAAGTTGCTTTATTTGAGTTAAGCATCGTTCTCCGCTGTTAAGGCTTTTACTTTTACGAAACACGTGTGGAGTAGTTAATTTGATTTTTCAATTTCAACTGATAAGGGTACCTACAAGTATCATTATCATCTTATGAAATTTATATGATCTTATTTTTATATTAATCTCAGTTATGACATTTTTCCATAAATGCAATATCAAAATTATTAATAAAATGAATGGAAATACAAATAACACAGTAAAATATTATAAATTTACATAAAATTATAGTATTTTATAAAATTTCATAAGGAAGGTAACTATAAATTAATTAGATACCTTTCTTATGAAATATGAAATTTAATCTCACTCTTAACAGTCTTATTTTAATTTCTTTATAATATATTTTCCATAAAGCATCGTAAACGTAAAGGTGAAAGCTAAGTACAAAAAAAATAGAGCGCTGAAAGTTTTCCTTAAAAAATAACGAGGTAAATAATTTGTTTACTTAAATCTAAATAACTTCACTTTTAGGCTTCCGTAGAACAAATTATGATCCCGTAATCTGTCAAGACATCATTCATCACCTGTCAAGTGACGCGAAAGGTTATGACCTGCTTTGTTTTATTTTCAAATTACATCTTTTCATTGCAGAATCTAAGTCAACCGTGGTTCAAAATGTTTTAAATAAATATCATAATTTTTGATTTTCTTAAAATAAGTTTTGAAAAAATTATAATTGATTTTTAAAAGAATTTCAAAGTGAGATTTTCATCTTTTTTATAAAATGGAAAAAATGGATGACATAATCGATTTTCTGTCAATTTTGCTGACTCAAAAAAAAACAAGATTTTTAACGAAAATTTCGAACGTGCTCGGAACAATTAAAAAACGTAAAAAAATACCCCCAAAATACTTTGATCTTTTCTCTTAATAATAACATGAATATTTTAGACGATAAAATTCTGTTTCCGCCAATTTGGTGGTAGCTATCTTAGAGCAATAATTCTTCAAAATATATTTCTATTATATTCTATTCAAAAATAAAATTTACAAAAAAAAAATATGTTGGTGTAGTGAACTACAGCATAAGGCAAACAAGCCAAGTGTTGAGTGTTTTTTTTGTTTTTTTTTGCATAAAATCAAGAATAAAAAACTCCAGCGCAAGCAAAGACTTGAACATGCCCCGCTGTGTAAACTGTCCAAAGGAGGAAAAATATATTTATTATTGTATATAGTACAATAATATTGGCACATGGCCGAAGGGGAAATGGTGAGAAAGCTGGTCGTCGCTAACAATCCTAGGCAATCACAATCACGACCCATTCGTCCAATACAAATTATCCAAATACCAAAAGAACTCATCCCTCTCCATTCAATCCTACATATACCACAATACCACATATTCACATAAATGGACCTTTTTTTGATTATCCCCATAACTATAAAAAATTAGCAGGATTAAATATAAAAATATATAAAAATTCCATGAAACAGGAATTGAGGAGGAAGGAATGAACCCAATAAACTAACCAAAAATGAAACCAAAACAACTGAAACAAAACAGATGTTAGTGAGACCCGGCCACCCCTCAAAATAACCAGAGTGGCCGCTGTATTCTGCCGGTAGACAGAATGAAGCCGCGCAATCACTAATGGAGTAGGGAAGGTGAAACAAACAGTGGAGCGGGAAAAACCAAAGTCTAACCCAGCTGAGAGTCCAAAAACAAACTGGGGAGGTTGCGAAACTCAAACTGGATCATAACAAAAAAGAATACCGGGACAGGCCGGGAACAACATTTATTCACATTAACTAGGAAACCATAAAACAGTCTAACTTAACCAGGAGAGGGTTAACAGGAAACCGTTTCGTTGTGACAAAAGAGAACTTTAAAAAGGAACTCAAGACTAGCGTCTTTTACACGAATCAAGCTCGCTATTTTCACCAACCTTTTGCTGAATTCTGTCGATATCAAGCTCTTTCTATCAGTTCTAATCTTCACCTTCAGCTGACGCTGAAAGAATCCGACTAAATCCTGATGAGAATAGCGTTCGTATCGCAAGATTCCCTCCATTCGCGACGTCCAAATCACCATTCCCGTCACGGCTAGCAGCATCAGAAACACCATTCGTTTCTCCCCGGAATACGGGGACGACACATTATCGCACACGTATGTGAGATTAATGAGCACTAGAACATCGGGAGCGATACTAACTGTCAACTGGCCGACATAATACCAGAAAGGGCGCACTTGAAGACAATGATAGAAGGCGCCCAAGACCAGGAAGAGCGCAATTCATCTAACGAGAAGCCGAACCGCCAGTACAGAGGATCCTTCGCGATACAAGACCCTACGAGGCCGTGAAAGATTACTGGAGCGAGGAAAGGCTCTCAAGGCAGCTCGGCACTCTCTGAGGAAAATCGACAGTCTCCTGGACCTACTGCATTGCTTAGCCCAGTATATGGGAGGAGTGATGGTATGGCTAGGGAAGGCGTCCCTAACACTCCCCTTCAAAATCGAATCCTCAGTCAAAACGCGGCGTAGGAAAGCCAGCCATTGATGCAGCTGTTTCGATGACTCACCATTCCCGGCCACCCATGGCACGGACGCTGGTCACAGCATTCTTTGCCGTCCTTCTGCCTTTGCGCCCACCCCCACATGAAGAGGGTTAACAACAAGCGCTTGATCGCCTTCCGATGGTCCTTGCAAAGAGGAAGTACAGCCAAGCGTTAAAGAATAAGAGGAAAGATGTAAGTGGCACACACACATCAGCTCTAGCTTTCAAGCACAACCTCCTTCGAAGCCAATTCCGGACCGACACTCCGACTTTTGCCTAAACTTCTGACCAATTTTTCTCCAGCTGGAGCTCGGGTCCAAAACACACTCCGAGAATGCGGACAGGACACTCCGTTCAATAGCCCCCGAATCCACCAGGAACGGTCCTAACTGACGATAGAACGAGCGACGCTCTGTCTGGTAGGTGAGCGCATAAATCGCAACGGCCCGAAACGAACTGTTGTTCACGGCACTATCAGCCACGATCAAAGCCCCCCTCCGCATCGACGTGGACAAGGTCAACCCTCGAACCTAGGGTACGTTTAACCAGCAAGGAAACAGTTCTGGCCTGTTAGTCCCCGTATGCTGAGAAGACAAGTCGCTAGACAGCACACGCGCATCAACTTCCCAAACAAAGTGTGTCTTCTGGATCGCAGCTACATCTATGCCTAAGGACAGGAGGTCACAAAGAAGGTGCACACCCTTACTCCGATTGCTCAAGCCCCTCACATTGAAACTAGCTAACTTGAAAAACGTTTTCTAAGTGGAATGCCCCTAGTGACAGACTGGACGGAAATCTGCGGCAGTAAGGACCGCGACGGATTGTCCTAGGCTCACTGTCCCAATTTGTCGTCATGCGACCATCTAGGACAATGCCCGCGACGTCTGTGTGATATGTTAGCTTTAGAGCCTTGTATAAAACCCTGGAGTATAATTAAACTGACCCCCCAGCGTAAAACCTTTGCAATTTTTTCAAATCATGAGATCCCGTCTCCACCATTCTATTGCTCTGTGAAGGCCTTCTTAGCCTCCAAAAGGTGATACCATATAGTTAATCCTCTCCCCCCGTCCCTAAACAATGTTATGACACCTAAGGCTTTCGGGAAATTTTCGGGTTTTTTATTGACACCCCCTCGACCGAAGTAATTTTAAAGAGGAGCCTTAGAAAAGCTTTTTGTTACGAGGAAAGGCCCCGCTTCATAGTCTTAAAATCTACTTGATCAAACTTTTTCCCCTCTAGGGAATGGCCTCTTTTTTTTTGGTGGGGGAGTGCTGGAAGGCGCGGAGTTGGAAGGGGTAGAGTCAGAAGGAGGGGTGTTAGAAGGAGGCGAGAGAACCTTATAATATTCGGGTCCTTTTTGAGTTGGCTTATTAAAAAAAAAACACCGAAGGATGTTGATGTGTAATTGACCGTGGAGTTGGGGCTGCGCTATATAGTTATCTCCACAACAAATTCATACACAAAAAGAAGTCACAGAAAACAATCTAGGAACAATGGATGCAAAACACCAATTAAAAAGACGTAACCATACCTACTTTGAGGCAATGTAACGCACGGAAATTTCAAAGGAATTTTTTTTGGCAATAGACTTTTTTACAATGAAAAAGGAGTCTCGCCAACGAAAAACTGAACGGTAAGACAAAAAAAAATTTCCAACGCGGTAGCCAAAAATCCAAGGGGAGGGATAATGGCGGCTTCGCGGGTCATATATTTAAGGTAGTTAGATCCCAGCGTAAGATACACTGTCGCGAGATTATGTGTGCGCATATGTAAATTTTTGTCTTTCAATCATACATTAAAAAAAAAAAAAAAAATGGAAGAAAGCGGCAGCGGGGGGGGTTTGGGGCTCTGAATAATAATAGTAGTAGTAGTAGTAGTAGTTGACGGCTTTACACATATCTCGGACGAGAGAGAGAGAGAAAATAGAAACTGATTTGAGCGGTGATTGCGAGAAAGTTTTTTTTTTTTGCTGCAATTGTGTACAGACATCTCATGAAAAAATAGCTGTCATTTTGCGATCAATTTTGACACACGTTAACATTCACTTCGTGAGACTGAAAATTTATTTCAAAGTAAACGTGGGGACGTTCGTTTGATAAAAGTAAGGCATGACTATAATTTCTGTAACAGGCAAAGCGTCCATTAGAAGTGACTTTGATTATTTTTCTTCCTCCTTTTTCTGCATACAAAATTTGAACTTTTTATTTCGTGCGATTCTGAAAGATTTCAGTCAAATATGGAAGTCGATTTCTTACGTTTCTCCGTTTGCGCTGTAAAAAGAGCAATAGGACTTCATCAGTAATTGTGACCGCTAGAAGGGTTAATCGGGATAGTATGCACTCATCAACTACTCTAAAGGTAAGTCAATATTCTAAAACTAGTAGGATTTTCTTTTCGTTAAAATTCAGTCAACTGAAATAGTGTAATTCTGTCTAAAATATATATTTTCTTGTACCGTTTGGTATATTTTGTCCATATACGACTTTCATTACCCTAGATTACCTGATGATTACCTGATTTTTAAAAATATAACGCCTGTTGATATATGTAAAAAATAAATTTAACATGTCAAATTTGAACAGTTATTTGCCAGTTAATTGCGTACTAGGTGTGTAGAGAAATTATTCTAAAAAATATGAAGTTTCCTAATTTTTGTCGAAGATGGACTTAGAATTTCGCAATGTTTTACTCATCAGTGTACAGACAAGAATATTGTATAGTTTCTCGTATAAGCATTTATAAAAAAAATAAGTAAATTTTCAAACTTAAAGGTTTCTAGGCTAACTAAACTAAATTTTTAAATTTGTAGTGTATACGGCGACAGTTGCTAATCCCGGGAGTTTTTCTTTTGTTCTCATAAGAACGAAAACTTAAACATTCGATTTTATACTCGTTCATCAGTAGAAAAGCGAACAAAAAGCTACCGTTTTTCTATTTCAATAAATACATGTTTTAATGTTTATTTTATATAAATTATAATTGATCAATAAATGAAAGTAGTACCAATAAAACCCTCTAATACCCGACATATATGTATGTAGAGGTAATAACATTCAAACCACCCTGTACATGTTTATATAGATTGAAAGAAAGTAAAAACGAACAAGAAAGTAATGAAATGGGTCTGAGAAATCCCTTCACCGAAATCATTTACGTGTCAACCATCTTTCACTAGAAAAACTATATTATATAGTGGCAAATTATCTTAACCTTGTTTATGCATGACATTTCGCTTGTTCTATAAGAAGACATCATTGTGAATGTTGAACAATTCTATGGTGTTTTTTTGGGGGTGGGGGGTTGGTTTTTTAGGTGGGTGGTTGTCTGTTTGAATTAAAAAAGAAATCTACAGGCAGTCCGAAAGTTTTGTAACCTCCCACTGAAAAGTAATGAGAACAATAGAGCATGTAATACAAAGCCTATGCACTGGATTCAGTTTATTCATTTTCATTGATGCTCATGCAGACATCGAGAAGGTCTGTATGAACACCGTTTTCGTGACACAAAATGATGCAACGCCATTATATGACATTTAACGAAGCTGTGTTTTGAAGATTGTTGCAAAGACTATTCGAACGGCGTCCTTCAACTGATGGGTATTCTGGTATCGTTCATGTGAAAATCTCTCCCTGAAAATACCCCACATATATGTAAAAGCGATAATACTTACGGACCACCCTGTAGATGTTTATATATATATATATATATATATATAGAAAGAAAGAAAAAAGTAAAAACGGTGAAGAAATTAATGAAATGTGTCCGAGAAATGTTCACTGAAAATTTTTTTTTGTGTCAATTTCTGAAATAAAAAGCTTTAATATTTAAAATAACCCCCATATGGAGGAGGTCAGGTTGTGACACAAGGTCGGTTTAATTTGGGGAAATAGCGCGGGCAAAATTGAAAAATTCCCTTTCTGCCCCCGCAACCGTCGATTACAAATTTCCGTGCGAGTACCGATCCCTCCCTGGTGCAATGTGAGGGCGCGACCTTGGGAAGCTGTTCCCCAAAAATAGAAAAAAAATATTATGTAGGGAGACAAGACTTTCGGACCACCCTGTATAAGTAACTGAAAAATTTTGTTTAAAAAAAGAAAAATGTGTAAATTAACTTAAATTGTAAATATACATTTCTTCGACATATTAATGTTGGACTAAAAATCGAGTTCCTAGTTGCAGAGAAATATAAACTGCATTATTTTTTTTATTCACTCTAAAAGCGAATGTTATGGATTAAGGCATGGTACCTTAATATGAAGTCACAGAAAGTAATGGTCATATTTATCATATTTATCATCCCAACTAACAAGAAACATCATTTCAAACGTTGCAGATATATTGTATTCTTAGTCACAATATGTAAGTCGCCCTGATCTGGCATCTCGTCTGCAGTCGCTCTCCCAAAGACGTGCCGTTTTCCTCCCTCTGTTTTTTTTTTTCCACTTTCACGGTAACTGTTCCAATGAGCTGCTTTCGCTGGTTCCCAGACTTCATTTCATTTTAAGTTTCTGCTAGGCTTTTATCATATCTCTTTTTTTTCACTTTCGAAACTGTTAAATGTAGCTGTCTCTTCTATCCAATATCTTCATGACTTTTTTCTTTAATGTGGAACTTTGTTCTTTCTTGTTCCCTGATAGCTACAAATTCCAACTATTCAAATGTAATGTCAATTTGACGTCTCCAGATTCCTCCATCTATGGCCTATCCTTCTCTTCATCCTTTCCTGTATCACTCCTTTTTGCTTTCGTCCCAGCTCTCTGTAAGCCCTTGCCTGTTAGTGGCTTCTTGCTTTGCTTGGAGTGAAACCCAAAAAAAAAAAAAAAACAATACTACAACTATTTTCCTGACCGTTCAATGTTAACATTTTGAAGTGTTCTAACTGAAATAAGTATGCATTAGTCAATTATAATATCAGAATATTTTACTTCACTTAACCATGCTTCTAAGGTATAGTGATTTTCCAAGAAAAGATTGGATGACAGTGGCAAGGCCAAAGAAGGATATTAAAAAATTTGTGAGGATCGAACTTCTTTATATATACGTAATTATTACTAGCAAGAAAAGCTTATATAACCAAACACCACCTTTGCCCATGCTTCTAAAGTATAACATTTCTTTCCGTTTTCTCGATTTTTTTTTAATTTACAATCACTAATTTAGATGCTCTTATCTTCCGAAAATTTGCTTTCAGTTCTCTGTTAATGTATTTTCCTGTTTAATCTAATGTAAACTAACAAAACAAACAATATTAAAAAAAAATAAATATTGTTGATCGCAGTGCCTATTGTACATTTTCACCAAATAGATTTGCTTATTTCAAAATATCTCGTACATTCGAAGATTTTTTTTTTTATAATTCACCATTTGTAAGGAAGCAAAAATCAAACCAAATCTCAGGACGGCATTCGAAAAAATACATTAAAAATGAATTGAATTATTGCCACAAAAAATAAATATCACGTTTTTTCACTAATTTGATGTTAATGTAAAATTCGCAAAAACATTTCTCAATCTGACTGCATTTGTTGCAATCCTGTCATGTTTGTGGGAAGAGGTAAAGTTTAATGAAAGATAATAAAGATTATAAAGAGGCCGATGGCCAGCTGTCGAAATACCAAAACCACCTGAACATGATACGCATAAAATAAAAAAAAAAAAAATGATCATAAATAAAATTATCAAATTTTTGTAAACAATAAAGCTGAAGGGGAAAAGCAAAATTAGAATTTTGATCCCCTAAATTTTCAAACAAGGTATTCTGGATAAAATTTTGGAAATTACAAATAAAAAAAATAGTGTACGAGTAAATTTGGATTTTAACGAGATTTCTGTTTCACGTTTGTTCTTTTCATTTAATTAATATTTTCAAATGCTTAGCTTTTTTTTCTATTCCGTTCAGAAAGAAAAAATATTTACTCATTTCGTATTCAAAAATAATTTCTCGTTTTTGTTTAGATTATCAGGTTTTCAACCATGCTTTGCTCATTTCGTGATTCTTTTTTTCCCCAGAAAACAAGTCCTAATTCGATGAATAATTGTCAGGCTAAGTTACATCTAAAATAGGGGCGCTACTAAAATTTGAATCAGTTTCAAAAAGAACAATTTAAACTTTGATTAGTAATAAACTCGAAATGATCCCCAAGTTGTGATTCTAATTTGAATTTATCAGCGTCTCATTTGTTGTACCGACCTCAAGTGCATTGCGCTGAAAACTCCTGGTCTGAAAAAAGTTTTCCCTATATTACAACATAGAATTTATGCATAATACATCACACAAATACATATTTTATATATATATATATAATATATATATATATATATATATATATATATATATATTTGTGTTATTGTTATATATTATATACAGTGTTTGTTCGGTAAAAGTGAATCGCCTGATTTTTTAATAAAAATTTTTTTGTAAAAAATGTTTTTTATTTAAAATAATTTTTATCTTATTAATTTAAAATTCAAAAACCGACCACCTAGGAAAAAAAAAAAAAATTTAAGGTAGGTACCTCCAAATAATCGCTAAAAAAAATGCATAGCTTGATGAAAAAAAAGACGCCAACCTTTGCCGAAAACTAAATTTTATTGTCTAAATGCTTATGTTATTATTAAGAGGAAAGACCAAAGTTTTTTTTAATTATTTTAAAAAAATTTTCCTTCTTTTATTTAGAACATTCTAAATTTTGATTAAAAAAAAAAAAATTTCTATTTGTATCAGCGGAACTAGTAAATAATATAGACAAATTTTAGCACGTTTTTTTTTATGACACATTAATTTGAAAAATCGTGCAAAAATAGAAATAATTATCGGATGTTAATGAAACTTTCAGGAACTATTCACAGATGATCGAAATTATTATAAATATTTTTTTTTATGAAAGTCATGGTAGAAATATTTTTTTTTATATTTATTACCCCCCATAACTAATTTTATGAAAACGCTAGAAATTGATCGCATAGGTTTTAGTGATTACAATAATTAAAAGCACAGGGCTTTGAGGAATGCAAATCATGTTTTTTTTTTTTTTTTAATTGGATACGCAGTACCTGAAAATCAGCTCTGAATTGTAACATACAAAAAACTCAATAAAACAAAGATATTATTTAATTTCAAATGCTTTTATTTTGCTTTTTAGTTGTTTTTATGAATATGGACAATATTTTCTGAAAGCAAAAAAAAAATTTTTCGATGAAAAATGAATTTTAATACAATTATTTGTTATTTCATTAATTATAATAGATTTTTACATTTAAGTTGTTAAAATATTATAAAATTAGTTA
The DNA here is from genome assembly GCA_903632075.3 of Acanthosepion pharaonis. Taxonomy (NCBI): domain Eukaryota; kingdom Metazoa; phylum Mollusca; class Cephalopoda; order Sepiida; family Sepiidae; genus Acanthosepion; species Acanthosepion pharaonis. The sequence continues at coordinate 48,205 of CAHIKZ030001333.1, read as the reverse complement.
AAAGCCGCATCAGGCTTTCCTAAAGTGTCCTTATGAGATAGATCTTTTTTAGCGCGTTGTAAATTGTATCATTTTGACTAATCAGAAGATCCCCAGTAATTAAGAAATGTAATTTTGTGCTTATAATCGAGCTGTAATTATAAAATACGGAAGACCAACCAGAATATAATTAAGTTGCGTTATTTGAGTTAAGCATTTTTCTCCGCTGTTAAGGCCTTTACTTTTGCGAAACACGTGTGGAGAAGTTAATTTGATTTTTCAATTTCAACTGAGAAGGGTACCTACAAGTATCAGTATCATCTTATGAAATTTATATGATCTTATTTTTATATTAATCTCAGTTACGACATTTTTCCATAAATGAAATATCAAAATTAATAATAAAATGAATGCAAATACAAATAACATTAGAATGTAATAAATGTACATAAAATTATAGTATTTTATGTACAATTCTGATAAAATTTCATAAGAAAGGTACCTATAAATTAATTAGATACCTTTCTTAAGAAATATGAAATTTAATGTCACTCTTAACAGTTTTATTTTAATTTTTTTAGAATATATTTCCCATAAAGCATCATAAACGTAAAGGTGAAAGCTAAGTACAAAAAAAAAAAAAATTTAGACTGCTGAAAGTTTTCGTTAAAAATAACGGGTAAATAATTTGTTCACGTAAATGTAAATTATTTCACTTTTCTCCTTCCGTAGAACAAATTAGCCTCATGGAATTCGTAAAATATATCATTCATCACATGTCAAGAGACGCGAAAGTTTATGACCTGCTTTGTTTTATTTTCAAATTACATCTTTTTGGCAAAAAAAGCTAAGTTAAGTTTAGTTCAAAATATTTTAAATAAACATTATAATTTCTGATTTTCTTAAAATAAGTTTTGAAAAATGATAATTGATATTTAAAAAAATTTCAAAGTCAGATTTCCAGTTTTTTTTTTAAAATGGAAAAAAATGGTCAATTTTGCTGACTCAAAAAAAAAAGACATTTTTTAACGAAAATTTTGGACGTGCTAGGAACGATTAAAAAATGGAAAAAAAAAAATTTTTAAATACTTTTGATTTTTTTCTTAATAATAACAAACATTTAGACGATAAAATTTTGTTTTCGTCAAGTTTGAAAAATCTTTTTCATCATGCTATGCTCTTTTTTTAGCGATCTCGTGGAGGTACCTACCCTAAGGTATTCTATTGATAATTATAAATTTGGACATAAATGAGATTCAGGAAAAAACTCAGGCGCAAAAAAAAACTCAGATATCGCATTCTAATGATTAAACTGGTAAATTTAAAGAGTTTTTGACAAAATATTGAAAATTATTTTAAACATACAATCAGAACAATATTCTAGAGAATTCTAGAACAGCTTAAATTAAATGTAGACTATTCTAGAAAAAACATACAGTATAAAAAACAGCTTGAAATAGCCACTATGAACAACTTAAGGACCTATTATTGCCCTCTATTAGGCAAGTAATGAGAAAAATTGCAGAAATTGCCAAACCTCGCAAATCAACTGACTCTCGAGTGCTTTTAGAACCCATAATGATGAAACCAAAGAAGGAAAAATTCAAAGGACGAAAGAAAAAAGATTGATGATAGAACTTTGGCAGGGTAATCAAGATCCGTTCAGAAGAATAGTTCTGGGGATGCTTTTTCTTTTCATGAATTGGTTTCAAAAATTTCAACCAGTCTAAACGAAGAGCAAGTGTTTTCTTGCTGCTCTTCAACAGTCCGTCGGTGGCTGACCCCACAAGGCTACAAATAATTGTACACGTCACAAATAAAATTGATGAAGGAATACTTTGATGAGAAGCAGGTGAGTGTTATGACATGGCTGCCCCAATCTTCTGACCTCAACCCCATAGAAAACTTATGGAGCATTATAAAGTACAGGCTCTCGAGAAAGCATTTGAGCAACAAAGAGGATTTGATTGTGAATTTCATATCCGAATGGGATTCAATGCTTGGAGATGAGATTTGCCAGAACCTAATCAAGTCAATGCCAAAAAGGATTGAAAAGGTTATTCAAAATAAAGGAGGACCCATAGATTATAAAATATTTCGAACTATATTACCTATAATAAATAAATTATACCTCTATTATACTTTATTTAAAGCTGTTCGGTTTTGTTTCTATTGATTACTAGTTGCAGAAAATAAGTGAGTCACTTTTTTGCACAGCTTTTCCCTAAATCTCATTTATATCCAAAATTGTAATTATCAATAGAATACCTTAGGGTGAGTAAACTTTTTTTACTAGGTGGTCGGGAAGGCGTCTTTATATTAAGATTAAAAATTAGTTTAACCCCCCCCCAAAAAAAAAAAATAGGCGAAAAAAATTTAAGTAAAAAAAAAATCAGGTGAGTCACTTTTATCGAACAGCACTACAATATATATATATATATATATATATTAAGATTTTTTTTCTTTTTTCTGTATATTTTTCTTCATACTGTCGGATCTATATATTTGCTTTTATATATATATATATATATATATATATATATATATATTACATTCTCAGATATTTTCAATGTTTTTCCTTTCATTACAATTATGTACACATGTAATTCTTTGCAATATTAACATTGTTCGGATAGTTGTCCTCCTCTTTGTTGCCATCTTCACGAAGTTTTGCGACATGCAATTCCTTTCGTAAATAATATGCATTGTCGTTTGATTTATATACATTTCCTTGTGTTTTTATTTTTACTGTAACTCACATTGAGTTCGGCCATATTGTTTTCGATATAAATGTCACAGGAATCCATAAAGATTTTTTTCTATACAACGTACACACGCTCCCAACCAGAGAGGTGACACCCACAACATAATGCAATCTAGTATCCCTCAACACAATTTAGCATAAAATATTTCCTTTTTAAAAAGGCGAGTGTTTTGAAAAAATAATGATTTATGCCGATCATAAGAATATATTATGATTAGCAGGTAATCTCAATTTGACAAATATGTAACTTATAATGATTCTTTTAACAGACTTAAAATATTATTCAACTTCCCCTACAGAAAGTGAGCAAGGCTAGCATATAACAGCGGTGGCACATAGACTGCTTGTAATAACATGAAACCGAATTTGACGGGGTGGACGGTAAAATGAACCAAGTTATATTTAAATTTAAAAATAAGTGAAGAAATTCCACGAATCCTTTCCTTTTATGGACAACGATTGAAGATGACAAATTATTCTAGTCACGTTGGGAAACGTTGAAAATATTCCGGCCAACTGAACTCCAACTAAAGCAAATAAGTTTTGATATTTGTTTTATTTTATTAACCTAACAAATCTTTTCATAGAAAAAAAAAAAACGCTGTCAATAATTAGAAAAAAAAATTCAACTCCTTTACACACTCTGTGTCTCTACCTCCTTCTCTTTGTGTCTCTGTCTCTCTCTACACTCCCTTGTCTCTTTCTACGTCTCTCTACACCCCATTATATATATATATATATATATACAGGAGTTTTATTATATATCATATATATATATATATATATATTTAAATTATATATATATATATATTCTACATTTAAGGCATTATATATATATATATATATATATATATATATATATATATATATTATATATATATATATATATATATAATGAGACATATATATATATATAATGGTCCATATTTAGTCAAAATTGAACTGAACTATTTTTTTTAATTTATTCAGAATTATTATGCATTAACTATTAGGGGAAGGTATTTAAGTGAATAAATGTTATACCAATCCTCTCTATATATTATTGTATGTATGTATATATACATAACTAATAAAAGATTTTATTCATCTCATGATTTTATGAACGTGGGCTTTATCATTTGGCATTGATCATTTCTGCTTTTTATACTGCTAAGCGTTTTGTACCATTTATGAAGAACTTTTCATTTCTTGATGTTTTTAATTTTTCTTCACTTTTGTTTTATCAATGAAATCCTTTATCGAAAAATACACGGTTATCGATAAGAAATATTACTTTCTTTTTATTATTGTTTAATAAAGTTATTCAATAATTAAAACTTCAACATTTTTGATACCATGAACGAGATAACTTCAGGATAGTATTTTTTTTCTTTTCAAAAGATTTTAAATCGCAACTACAAAGTGTAAAGCATGTTGTAGATTTGCGATAACGTAAATCCGAATGAACTGACTATACCACTGCCTTGTATGAGATTAACGTTTAAGGATATCTCATATTTTATCAAATTAAAATCTTTTTATTTATATAAATTACATTTAATATCTGTTCTGTATTATCGTTTTACATTCGAAGATTTTCTATTCTCATAATTTTTTTTCTAACCCATGCGGGTTTTTTTATTTACTATTGTTCACTTAAGAGCCACTCCAGGTAGATTTGTTTGACTCTGGTTTTTGTAACTTTATAAAGTGAGGAAATAAGTGAATTCTCCAAAGAAGAATCTGTAACGTAATGGATACTGACTTGGCATCTCGACTTCAGTCACATTCTGACCGGCTTCGCGTGGCTTTTCTAAAATATTTTCATTGCAACTACTCTGAAGAACGTTTTCCCGATGGCCTGTCTATATGATTTAGGCGTGCAACTAGGTTGCTATATATATGTCTCAGCATTTTACTGCTGAACTAGCTAAATGAAACCGCCACGTCTACTCCAACAGTTTTTCTCGCACTTCTCACCTGTGGAAAGTCTTTCCCTTTACTTGCTTCCTTGATAACTACAATCTTCAAAAATATAAATGCAACGTCAGTTGCCATCTATCTTGTATTCCGTTCATCTTTTCTCCTTTCCTCAACACTCCCTATAATTAATATTTTCCTTCGTTGTAACCGTCTGTGTATTAATGGCATTGTCGCTTTGCTTGGGAGGAAATAATTAAAAAAATAATACTATGAGCATGTGTATGACAGACGGTTAGCACTAGATTTGAGGTGGCTTAGGACTTAGTGATTTGCTATGTTATCCGAATGGAACTTCCTCGTTACGATAGGAAATGATTCGATTATGTGTAGGTGGCATGGGTGATACTAGTTAAAGCTCTGAACTAGTAGATCTTAAGAATGTAGCTTGTGGGAAGATTTGTCATGAAAACAGCGATAGTTGCTGGGGGATAGCAAGGTTTCCTCTGTGGGAAAGTTTTTGTAGAGTGGAAAATAATTTATTCATCCTCAAGGCAGCGTAAACGCTTTTGATCTGCAAAGACATGGTAGTAAGGAATGAGCACTTCCAACCCAGATATGACAGAAATATTCTAATAAGAGTGGGATCGGAAGAAGTGGTGTGGTTTAATATTTAATTTAATAAGGTGTGTGGTACGTTTTTTTTTCGTACGTGTATGTAGATTATATAACTAGGTTATTAGTACTATAAAAATGATGGTAATATTTTAGTAATATTGCAATTGGATTGATTATATTTTCTACCTCAAGGAAAAATATCAGTTCTGATTGGTTATGCAAATATCGGTCATGTGTAAGACTAATGATTAAGCCTTCAATTTCTTTGTCTACCCAATTCATTTGTAAAATTTATTAAATAATACCGTCCTCCAGCATCTATTTCTGAATCTATATTCGTTACCTCGAAAGTCGTGCTTTTAATCTCGTCCTAATTAAGTCTGGTATAATGCAGGCGACATTTCAAAATCTTTAATCTCTTCTTGCTGTGTGACGGGCCCTATTCTGACTACAGTCAAAATTATTTGGAGCTGAAAGATTTTTTTTTTCGGACCTTCAACTTTTCACGGTCTGGTTGTACGGTTCTGAATTAAGTACAATGAAATTCCTCAGACGTTACAATATTAACCTCAATTCGAGAGTCATCTATCCTAAATACATTTCTAACATCTCCCTACCTGTACGCCCTTAGGATAACCATTAGCAACCCTCTATCTTAAATACCTCTTTTTTTTCTTATTGAGTGAACAAGGGCAAAAGTAAACGGTTATGTGTGATTCGAAACTTCATCGTCTGGCATAGTCGATGAAGGTATGCGTGTATGGACACATACGTAGATAAGTGTTTTTATATTTTTCAACGTAACCACCTTTTTTGCCACTGCACTTAATTCAGTGTTAAATATTACTAATAAAAGTCAAATGTTATACACTGAATATTTCAGATCTTTATTCACTGTAGAGCGTGTCTGTATTGGGCGCAGCGCCGTAGCAGGATGTTTAGAGACGTTTCAGTTTGAACGTTACTGCTGGGTAGCGAGTTCGAAATTCACTGATTGCTTACTTACTTGTTACCTTTTGTCAAAGCTACGTTTATTAAACAAAAATGTCAGGTGTTCATTTTTTTTTATTCGCGGATAGATCAGAATTTGAAATTGTATAGATATTTCATGCATACGCCTACTTGCATCCATATCACATGTTAATATGCACATAAGTTATTATAGTTGAAACTTCGTATTTGAAATAGACGTCCATCTTTTTTTATTTAAATAGTGTATATTATGTGTATGGGCTTGTGGATTCTGCAACATATATATAAATAAAAAAAAATCTACTTTGGTGTGGGTCCCACCTGCGGTCTACTACGATGTATTTTACCATCCCCTCCACTCACGTGTGTCCTGACCACATAAATGGGAGGAAGCTCCCACGTCAATTTCCCTCGTTCTGGATCCGTTAACATCAGCTGGATAACATCCTTCGGATTAAAATGTTGTTGATAGCCTTTTATAGTTATTTTCAAAGGGTAGCTTAGATGTGGCACAAGGCCGAAAGTATGGGAAACCTAGTGAGGATCGAACTCGCTTTTCAGTCGTAACTGATCTAGCGAGACAAGCCTGCTAACCATTACACCACGCCGAGGTGCCCTGATGGCCGTTTATATATGTGTCATCATGACAGTAAACTGCAGTCGCATTTTAAATATATAAATATATTGTAAATACGGTAGATTTTATACTATAGTGTTAAATAGCCCTGGTAGACGGTAGTAATAAGGTACCCGAATGCTATAATGTTTAATACCGCGGTAGACCGAATATTTTGACACCAAACATTCTCTATCGAGTGTTCTAAGAAATAGGACTCAAGTTAAACGTTTCCAAAACAGAAACTGTGATCTGGCATTAATATGAAATCAGTGATAGCACTTACTCTGAATCCATCATGATAAATACAGCTTCTGGAATTATTAGATACTAAACACGTCAGGCACCTCAGTGTATGGATCCCTTATAACAAATTTAGTATAGGAGAAGATATTGAATATAGAATACGTTGTGACAGGGGTAGTCTCTTCAAACACTGCAAATTAAAACGAAACCAAAACATTACCCTGAGCACTCTAGTGATGTTAAATATCCTTGTCCGATCGTCACTTTCATATAGACGCCATGCATGTCGCGACATTCGTTCAGAAATATCTAAACTGTAAGCTGTATACAACCGCTTCCTAAGATCAATGGTGTAAAAAGTTTTTCTTTTTGAACATTGTTGATTGGCTCTACAGAATCCCCCAAAATTGTACCAAATACACAGAAACCACATGGGAGGACTACCAACAGTATCAAAAAGTAAAATGGATAGATATTACTCGAAGAGAAAATGACATAAAATGTAAAATATCCACACCACATCAAACAGAATCTTCGGAAGAAAACCCCCTTCAATACTGGGACTGTCCTTGGTGAGACGATAGACTACATCCGACAGCAAGGCCTCTGATCAGGAGGTTTTAGGAGGGTGGAACCACCTCAATTGCTACTGTTCCCAGGTCCATCCTGGCCTGGGGTGGTAGCACCTATTATGGTCTCCGCTATGGGCAAATCGTTAATTCCCAAACTGGCGTCAAAAGTTTTTTCTTTTTATAAAAAAATTTAATACCAGCGATACATTTTTGAAAAAGAAATACCAGCAATAGATATCTGGTCGGCATTGACTAACGCATTAAGGTCGATAAACAAATCAAACCCAATCAATACTGAAAAAAGAGATAACACCTGCGAAACGTGAGAAACCTGTTTTCCTTAAAAATAGTGTTTTTCAGAGAAAGATTTTGAGTTTCAACTGAAAACAGCACTGTCTTCTTGTTAATGAATGCCAAATGTTTCCTTACAGGGAAACGCCTGATAGCTTTAATCATTATTTTGTTGCCGACGAACAGCAGCCAGTGGGAACTTTGATATAACCAAGTTCACAGAGGCTAAAATGACTTGACGGTGAACACGACCGAAGAAATCAATACAAATCCTGATTGCCAGTCGTTTATATGATTTTAGTCTTGACAAAGTCAGATTTCTAATTTACTTCTCTTTGAATTTTTTTCCTTGTCTGCTATCTTTATTTTTTTTTTTTTTTTTTTTTTTTAATTTTTGGATTTTCCTTTAGCACTAAGAGACTGAATTTCAACGTTGAGGATACAGTAAAAGTTTCTTAATTCTGTTCACGAGCAGCCAGTTTGAAAGAACATTTTGAATACACGAAAACCTGTAATAGAATAACCTAATCCTAACCTCTGACTTAATTTATCAGACAATATGTTCTTACGACTGAAAGAACATTCCTTGCTTTTTCGGCGACGCCCCGGCGTGGAGTGACGGTTAGCGAGGCTACTGATTAGTGAATCTGTTCCTTACCGCGTGCCCCATAGAAAAATTTGGCATGAGATAACCAAGCAAAGGTTGTCATGTTATAAAATCTATCAGCAGAGCATAACCTAAAGAGTTTAATGAGTTTGATCAGCACCGAGTTCCACGTGCAAAATCATACAAAAGAAATAACCCGATAAAGTTTGACATACCGCAAAGTCAGCTAGCCGAACGTAAAATAAAACCCAGATTAATGAGTTCCATCCTCACTGGTTGCTTATTACAAATATTCGGTGTTAAACCAACGCTTTGCGTCATAAAATCAATCGACCTAGCCTAAGCTGATTTGATCCTCATTGGGTGCCTCATTTTAAGACATTAAATAACCCAATGTAACATGTAATCCAAAACGAATCTCAAATAACATGATCAGTGAATTTGATCCTCACTAAGTGTGTTTTAAAAGAATTTTACATTAAATAAGGTTTCCTATATCGTAATATCAAACAACAAATCATTGTTATATAGTTTCTGTGTAATGAATTCGATCCTCACTCCGTGCTCCACACAAAATTAGGCATTTAACCCTCAAATAAGTGTTCACGTGTAGTGAAATCAAATAACCTCTTCAATTGTATTTGGTTTCTACAGCCGTAGTGATATAATACTGATTAAACGAGCTGTATGTAAAAGAAAGTTTTTAACTACAGTTTGAATTATTTGTGAAGAGTTAATCTTGCCTACTGGATGTACAGTGGTTCGCTGCACAGATTGAGGAATCGGAGAGCAGAGTTCAAACTTCAGTTGAGTTCATAACATTCACCTAAGGGATAATATTCTTAGGAAAAGTATGAATCCATCTATTCCAGTCTATATTAAAATAGCATTTTTCCTATTGCAAACCAGTCAATGACCCTTGCAACTTTGAATTGCTGCCATATATGGTATGGTGCACCTTCTGTTTACCTCGGAGTTCTTGACAAGATCCAGAGGCGGATATGTAATATAATTGGCCCTGATCTGGCATCTCGTCTACAGTTGCTCTCTCACAGACGCGCCGTCGCCTCTCTGTCTTTTTTACAAGTACTTTCATGGCAATTGCTCCGTTGAGCTGCTTTCACTGGTTCCCAGACTCCATGAATTCAAGCGCCCTCCGAGGCTGGCATCCCGCTCCCATCCTTACACTGTAGAAACTTTCAAATGTAGCCGTCTCTTCTACTCCAATAGCTTCATACCTCGCACCTCTCGCCTGTGGAACACCCTTCCCAATTACTGTTTCCCTGAGAGCTATAATCTCCAACTATTCAAATGTAATGTCAATCGACATCTCCAGTTACCTTGATCTATCCACTATCCCTCTCCTCATCCTTTCTTCTATCACTCCTATCTGATCTCGCTCCAAATCTTCTGCAACCCCCTGCATCCTAGTGGCTTCACGCCTTGCTCGGGGCGTAATGCTTTAAAAAAAATAAGCTATCTTTAAAAATCCGTATTATGTCATATTTCGCTGACGGATTTTCTAGCGCCAAATTTCCCACTGAAACATTTTCAAATTTCTTTGAATATCCGAATGAAAACAACCTCTACAATTGTGGTCAGATTTAACGAAAGTTCGTTCCTCTAGGACATGCCAAACCGAACCAGAAATCTAGATGTAATAATTATACGTAGTGTTATCTACCAGTCTACCAATTCTACCAATTAATTTTCATCTGGCTCGAGTGTCCACTGGGATCTGAAAGGGTGATTCTCCTATCAAAAAATATCGCGGGAATTTCAAACCAAATAGACCAGTTAGCTGGAATCGCTCTCTGGACATGATTCAATTATCTCATTTTATCAACTATTCGCCCATGAATCCTCTTTTTTCCATATATATCTTGTGGAACAGCCCCTTCTGTTTGTCTCAAGATCCTTGATAAAATCCAGAGACGGATATGTAATGTGGTTGGCACTGACCTGTCATCTTGTCTGCAGTCGCTCTGTCATAGACGTTTATTTCTCCCCATCTGTCTAACTATTTTTACAAATATGGAATCCACGGTAACTTCTTAATTGAGCTGCTTTCGCTGGTTCCCAGACTTCATGAATTTAAGCTAGTCAACTAGGCAAATCTCGTTCTGACCCTATCACTGTCGAAACTTAAATGTAGCCGTCTCTTCTACTCCAATAGATTCATGTCTCGTACCTCTCGCCTGTGGAACTACCTCCTTTTTTTCTTGTTTCCCTGATAGCTATAATCTCCAACGATTCAAATGTAATGTCAATCGACGTCGCCAGATGCCTTGATCTATCCCCTATCCTTCACTTCACCTTTTCCTCTATCAACTCCTCTTTGCGCTCGCTTCAACTCTCTGTAACCGGTTGCGTGCTAATGGCTTCCCGCCTTGCTTGGGGTGAAACGCTGAAAAAAAAAAATGAAAAAAAAAAGAAAAACTATTAACACCGTTTCGCTGTGGATTCACATGATAAAAAGGGATTTATTCATTTAAATGATTTTCGTCTTCAGCATTTTTTTTTCCACAATGGGGTCAGATTTTCATTATGTATTTTTACTGCACCAAGTCCAGGGTATGACGATAAACTACATCCGGCAGCAAGGGTTTTGACCGGCAGATTGGTGGTTTTGAGCATTGAACCACCTGTTTAATTGTTTCTAGGTCCGCACTAACCCATATTGGTAGCACTAGTTAAAACCCAACTATTATTTGAAATAGTGAAACCTAAAACAAAAAATCACTATGAAGGTCCTAAAATTTTAACAATACATTTATTTATATATAAATATTCTTTATATATCGAAAAAACCAATAATACATTTTATAATTACCTTTAAAACGAAAAAATATACAATAACATTCAAAATATATTTACTTGAAGCCATGAAATTGTTAAAATAAGATTTCGTCATTAAATAACCCATAGAGGTGTTGATATGCCGGTATCCTAAAATTTCTTAAATCACACGGTATTCCAAATTATAACCTCAGCAAAGCTACAGCATAAAACATTGGATATCACAACAAAATACAATTATGTTCAAAATAAACATATGCACAAAATCTGAGAATCGTCTACCATGTATTCAAATGTGAAAGCAGAATAACATTTCTATTGCTTAAAAGCTCCAAAGAAAATTAAAAATCGGCATCAAATGACCCATTATTTAATATGCCGTCAAACAAATCAAACCATTTTTTTGCCAAAAAACTAATTAAAAAATAAAACGTTTTTTGTTTCAAGTCACAATGCTATATTTAATCTAAGCAGACACAAATGAGTTCAAATCTTGGGTTAGGCAGCATGATAATGCATAGGTTCTTACTGAAAACAGTAAGAAGCAAACATTGGCAGAAGTGTGTTGTGGTCTCAAATCACTAGAAAGTTCGCTCTTTAAAAGACGTTAGCTATCTATATATACCAGCCCTTTGAATTAAAATAAATGAAGAGACAGACCTGAATAAGACAAGATAGGCCATTGGCTGAAATCGTATAAAACGCCGTTACTCGACCCAGAGACCTTACCGAACGGTGTTTGTATTCAGGTGAATGCGAAATTCTAAATAACGAAATTACTATCACTTAATTGTATAAAGTATTTTTTATATTCTTCTTAGCTATCATTATCTAATTAACAAACCGTTGGTAACACAATTCCAAACGATACAAATTGCTTTGTTAACGCCAGCGTGCAAGTAAAATAATCAAAGGGACGTGGGTCTTTTTATATCAACAATAAAAGATTAATACCATTAAACTGGCAAAGACTCCTGCTACCGTCAACAGTATAATAACTGCCACCGCCACATGAAGTTGTTGATAGCAGTAGTTGCTTTGGTTATAATAGGAGTAACAATAGTTGCGCAATTGAAATAACTGCTTTGTTGTCATCGTATTCTAGTGTCAATCGTATAAATGCAATTACCTTCTAGTAGGGGAAAAAACCAGGACAGTTTTCAGGTCTACGATGTGAACGCGTTTCTTTTATTTTTTCATTGGAGTTGATATTTTCTTTCGCTATTTCCCTGTAATTATCTTATTCTTTTATAAATTACGACGCTGATGTATATTATAAATTTATCTGCCTTTATAAAATTTATTTTTAATCGGTGTCACTCATTACAGCCACTAACACAGAAAGATTTACAGATCGTGGAGGAATTAGAAATGGAAACATTAGTAATGAGTGGAAAGAGAAAAGAATTATCAGGAGGACTGTAGACAGCGATTGACATTGCATTTACTACTTTACAGGTTAAAGTTGGCTGGAATATTAAAATCCTGCCCTTTATGCATGTAAGCAAGAGATGCGAATTTTCAAAATTTTGTTTTAGCGTAAAAGTTACGGCTAGTTCAACTGTAAATTGATGATACCTCGTTTTCAGTCTAGTGGTGCACTCTAATTCTTACCGGCGAGGTACCATAGCAAAGAGATCATCCGAGCAATTACCATGAAAGCATTTATAAAATAGGCACAGAGTTTCTATAAGGTTACATTTTTAACAATCAAAAATTAAGAAAAGTCGCCATATTAAGACCAAAAATATTGCTTTTTTTTTTTTTTTTTTTTTTTTTTTTTTTTTTTATTTTTATCAAGGTGAGCCAGGTAAATCGCAACAGAACCGGACGATATATGAAGCAATATTCTAAGCATGGGCGAAAGGTAGACATAGATATGCAAGATTGATTCAGTAGCAAAGAATTGTCTAACCCAATATCCAGTGAACCGATTTTAATTTTATCAATATGACCTAACAATGGATTCAATACAGCCATTCCAATTCATGTCAGCTGAAAAAAAGAATTTTTAATGCGCAACGAGTCAATTTTTCCAGGAAAGCATCAGCCATGCTGATGGAAGGCAGAGAGAAAATTATTTCAAATGATTAATAGGTAGAAGTTTATATATTGATGCGTTAAAATTGACAAAAGATATTTTATCAACGACGGTCTTGAAGTCGTTTTATACATCGAATGCCAAACTTCTCCTTGTCGGACTAATCAGATTTACTATCGAGGCAGGAGTAAATGGAAGTTTCGTCAGCACGGATGCAAAGTTAAAAGCTGATTTCATCTGCAAGATGTTTAAATGAAAATTAAAAACAGGGTAAAAGAGGTAATTTTTAGGAGGACAACCACTGTTAGTTTAAAGAAAGAATGAAATAGGATTGATCATTTAGGACATGTATTTCATTTCATGATTTGATACGAAGATACGAACGATAAATAGCTATTATATATAAATGATATATATATATGATGTAACTTTTCCTGACATATATATATATATATATATATATATATATATATCATATATATATATAAGAACAGTAAATATATGTTATCCGGTGTTCTTATTGATATTTTTTTTTTTTTAAATAGTTTACTCAGTAAATGTAAAAATAAGTTACTCCAACATTCGCTTAAGAATGAAATCGAACTAATGTTTTTAATTTAATTACAAAATTAAATTTAAAGTTTTTAGCTTCCATTTTTGAAACATGGTTATTACTGTGTAGCGAAAAAACATATTTTAAATCAGTTAATTTATAATATATATATATATATATATATATATATATATATGGCAGCAATCCTTCTTTTATAGATGTCTCATTAAAGACTACTGGCACGGTTATGCGTTCAAGCTTTTTATTTATTTTTTCTTATGCTTGTATAAGCGTTTTCTTTTCTGGATAATTAGTCAATGTTCTCCATATCCGAGCGCTTTCGACTATTTTAGTCATTATCAAGAGCGAGTGTTATTTGCATTTTTTATATCTGAATGAACTTTTATATGAATGTTTCTCCTTTCTTCCTATACAGACCGCTGTTGTCTACTCTATTCTTTATATATTTCTCTATTCGGATCCGTATACGAGCGAGTGTTATCGAACAAGTACTATTAGTGCGAGTGATATTGGAAGGCGACTGAGACCTGTATTGTTCAACGGTGTTACTATAGTTGTATCTGCGATTACAAAGTCTCTACTACAACGGGCATTGAGAAAGTGGCAACGAGTATTCGTTGGCATCACAAAAATGGCGATGAGTGTTAGTTGGCATCACAAAAAAGGACAATAAAAGATTAAGTTTCAGGAAGACAGATGATGACGCTGTACGTTTCCTCTATGATCACGTGATCCACAATTCAATAATGGGATCGCCTGTGTTTGTTCACTGGCGATCTATGTTCAAACTCGAGTGTCGGCAGTGTCACTTTATTCCTATATAACAATGTTTTATTTTCTAAACACGGTCAGCAAATACTAGACCGTGTTCATAGTTGATGATATTGAGTGTTGGCTTTTTCTTATTAGTGATTCCACTATTAATCTTTTTATTTTCTACAAATGTGTTGCGGATTGACATTGGTAGGTTTCTCTGTGTGTGTGTTTAAATGAGTTCATTGAATTGAGTTATGGTTAGATGTAATGTCAGTTTTCACGATATGCGTATAGCGTGTCCAATATAAGTTTGGTTTGATCGGGAATATTTGGAAAATAAAATATTCCTATAAATCTACATAAGCATATAAAATGAAATCCATGCATTCAGTTGTGTGTATATATATATATATCCATCCATCCCAACTTCGAAGTTTCTTGATAACATTTTGAGTCTTCAGGGGTGTGGTTTCATTAAATTGATATTTAATTTTTCATTAACGCTCTATTTTTTATATATATATATATATATATATATATTTATATATATATATATATATATATATATATATATATATATATATATATATATATATATATATATATATTTATATATATATATATATATATATATATATTTATATATATATATATTATATATATATATATATTTATATATATATATATATATATATATATATATATATATTATATATATATATATATATATATTATATATATATATATATTATATATATATATATATTTATATATATATATATTATATATATATATATATTATATATATTTATATTATATATATATATATATATATATATATATATTTATATATATATATATATATATATATTTATATATTTATATATATATTTATATATATTTATATATATATATATATATTTATATATATTTATATTATATATATATATTTATATTATATATATATATATTTATATTATATATATATATATTTATATTATATATATATATATTTATATATATATATATATATATTTATATTATATATATTATATATATAAGTTTCTTAAATCTTGACTTTCGAGCCTTCTTTCGGTCTGTTTTTTTTTTTTGTTTTTTTTTTGTACGTGTCTGGAGCTTCAGATACCCCACCGCTCATTGCGCACAGTAAACCTCACAGTCTTCGCCAACCATTCTGTGTCTCAATCATTCACTTTAACTAGTTAGCTCGCAGTGGAAGCATCAATGTTGTGCTCGCATTTGTTCTTGCAATTACTTTGAAAAACTTCTTTTCAACAACCATAAATCTGAACAAAGTGAGTGCGAAGAACAGTGTTTAGAAGAAGCGGATGATGTGCATTGAATTAAAGAAATTATCAAAAAACCTAACCAAGGTGTGCGTGTAGTCGACTTGGCTAAGCAGTGCGAATGTAGCATTTCTACAGTCTGCACCGTACGGAAGCAGAAAGAGTTGATTAAATCTATAACGCCAACCAAGAGCGTTAAAGTAATCTCTAAACAGCGTACATTTATGCATGAAAATATAGAGGAGCTGCTGATAGTGTGGTTGACGGAGGAGCAGCTCTCAGGAGATACCGTGACAGAAGCTATAATCTGCGAGAAGGCACGAGCTATTTACACTGACTTGCTGAAGTAAATACTTGGTACTTCGACTGACGAGGCATCGCGCAAGCCAATTATAGCCAGTCAGAGCTGGTTCGAGAATTTAAAAAGAGGGCCGGTATTCATTCCTTTGTCAGGCATGGTCAGGTAGAGAGCGCGGATATGAATGTAGCTGAGGATTACCTTAAAAAATTTGCCGGAATTACAGCAGCCAAATCATACATCCCACAGCGAGACTTCAACTTTAACGAGACAAGATTTTTTTCGAAGATACCAAGGACTTTTATAACGGTGGAGGAGAAGAGGATTCTAGGTCGTAAACTCGTGAATGATAGGCTAACTCTCACACTATGCGACACTGCGAACGGCGACTGCAAGATTAAGCCGCTACACGTTTATCATTCGGAACCCCCTCTCAAGAGCCTTTAAGTCACATAAGATTCTTAACTGCAGGGTATGTGGAAGGCAAACCTGGGAGTATGGTCCAAGCAGTGGAGTGGGTGAATTTGGTCTTTGGTCCTGACGTTGAAATATCTCCAGGAAAATAACCTACCCCTGTAAGTCCTTCCTGTCCTGAACAGTGCATATGCTCACACACCTGACCTCGAAGATGACATCCACGAGGAGTTGAAGCTGATAAAGGATGTCTATCGTACACCCAACATCACCATCCTGCAGCCCATGGATCAGCAGGTGGTTTCTAATTTCAGGAAGCTCTGCCCCAAGCACTTGTTTCGCCGTTGATTTAAGGTGACGGAGAGTACAAACCTCACCCTTCGAATGTTCTGGAAGGACAACTACAGCATCGTGATATGCCTCAGAATTGTCGATGTGGCTTGGGAGGCCCTTATAAAAAGGATGTTGACCTCTGCGTGGAAGAAGCTGAGCTTGTCTGAAACGGGCTTTGAAAGATTCGAACTCGAAGTGGCAGTGACGGAGGAGATTGTATGGATGAGGGTAACATAGAGCTCATCGGCGGGGGTCACTCCGAGGAACTGGCAACGGAGGAGCTTAAGGAGCTACAATCGCAGCAGCACATGGATGTTCTGCACAAAACAGGTGACTTGGAAGAGGTTACCTTTACAAGTGAGCTAGGCGCTTCCGTCAAATGATAGAGAGGAAACTGATGAAAATAATACTGAAGAGGTGTCCAGCTTTGGGGAACAGCTGCCCTAGGCCGCGGGGGCTGAGGGGAATTTTTGTTCCTTGCCCGGATGCACGCGATCGGGTCCCCACCTAAAAATAGACCTTGTGTCACATCTCGTCCTAGTGAGGGGACTGAGTAAATACCGCGAGCTAAAACAAATGTTGGGGTTGTGGGAGAAACATACAGACTTTATTCAAAAGAAACACCCAGAAAAAAGTTGCAACTGGGTGTGCAACGGTGCAATTTAATGACACTTGCCGACTCATTTCAGAAACATACTGACTGGGATGATGAAACAGACTTCATAGGACAGGTCGTTATCAAAAAGCCTAGCGAAAAAGAATCAAAATCGGCGAATAAGATTCAGTTATTCAGTTCAACCCCTCCTCCATCTCCATGAGCATCTTCAAGTCGACTGATCTCAAACGCAAATACTGTACATTATACTTAATAAAACCAGTTTATTGTATTATATTCTATTGTATTGTGTTTTCATACAGAAGTCTTTATTTATAAGTACATTTTTCTTATTTAAAAACCAATAACAAAAAGTGCAGTGTTTTGGGTGGGGCGAGGGATGGAACGTATTAATGGCATTTAAATTCATTTCAATGGGCAAAATAGAACTGATATACGAATAACTTTAGCTACGAACGCCGTCACGGAATGAATAAAACTCATAAGTGAAAGAGCCGCTAATATATATATATATATATATATATATATATATATATATATATATATATATAGTCTGTGTATTTCATTGGTTAAGTAGACCTCACTTGTAATTGTCTGGTAACATTTGTGTATATAAATCTTGTATTTGTGTATCATAATTCTAATTCATCTATGCGTGATTTGGTTGATAATATTTGTGCATTTAGGGGATATGTTTATTTCTGTCCAGCAGTGTACGTATGTTAATTGGGATGTTTTTTTTGTGTGAAAGAATTTAGATAACACCGGTTTTGGGTGTAGGTAGACTGACCTTTAGACTCTTTAGGTGTGGACTTTATTAAAGTTGGTGATATAAATGTTTTGTCGTGTTTATTTATCAGGAAAATATTTATCAAGATACTGAGTATTTTCTATGCAATAAATTGTCCTTTTCTTACCAGTGGCATTTTATTTCTGTGTGTTACGAGCGAGTGCAAAGCGTTGTTCCAGCGTAGGTCTCACATGTTCATAAGTGTGGACATTTAGATTTCTGGATGTTTCACCTATATAGCTTATTGCGCTGCAGGCATTTTATATTTAAATCCCGACATCAGATGTGGTTCTGGAGCTCATTTTCTTGCTAATTAGATACCTAGAGATGGTGGCAGTGATCTAATCTTAAGGATGAATAGTTTGTACTCAAATTTCGTTGATACTCTTGGAGGGTAGGATTATAAATTTTGAATTTTGTTGTCAGTGGTGCCTAATTTTGGACTTTGCAAGCACATTTTCTAGCGATGAGATAGAACGGATGTTTGTAGCAAGAAAGTATAAACATTTATCAATGTATTTCCCTCTCTTTGTAATCTGGGCTGGGTATTCTAAGGGCTCTGAGGTAAAATCCTATTAGTCTTGATTTTTATTTTTTTGTCTGTGATGGGAATAGAAATTGATTAAATTATTTTGGCCTGTGGGCTTGCGGTAAAATTTACGATCTAATTTGTTCTGGTTTGGTGTTAATAGAATGTCGAGGAAAATTAATTTTCTTTTTCATACACATGTTTGAATATGATTGTTGCTTCTTAGTAGATTTTCATTGTGAAAATATTAGAAAGACGTCATCTATGAACCTGAGGTAAGTGAGGCATTTAGGTATGATACGTTTAAATGGGCCAGACATTAAAAACTCTAGAAAAAGACAAACAAGAACACCGCTTATTGGAGACCCCATCGGTAAACCGCTTTTTTGTTAGAAATCTTTGTTGAAAGACAGACAGTGTTTAGTTAGCTTAAACAGTTGTGTCCTTCTGGGAAACGGTAGAAGTTTTTATTGGAATTTGGTTAAGTGGTTTCGTAATATAATCAGGTATTTCGAGACGTATATGTTTGAATATAATGATTTGATATCGAAGCATTTCGACATTGTTTTCCATGTTCATTTTTCTTATTGGACACCATCAAAACAGTATCTGTCTATATCTCTGAGATGAGGTATCATGTACACTATTTACATTATTCGGACTATTGTCCTCAATAATACATGGCACAGTGGATAAAGGCGTTAGTTAGATTCAGTGACAGGACCCAAAGAGTGTGTGTTCAATACCCGCTGAAGGCAGTGGAGAACTTGGAGAGGGGAATTAACAGGAGATAACTGATTAAACATAGCACGTGGAACTAGAACAGCCTACCCCAGTGAGCGAAATAAAGGGTTCAGTTCGACATTCCAATCACCTGAAGAAGGCCGGAGCGTTCAACGGCCGAAATTTTGTAATAAATATGGCGACAAAGATGAGGACAATAGTCCGAATAATGTAAATAATGTACCATCAAAAGACATTAAACTCTCATTAAATAGATATTCCAATATTTAAAAGATTTATTGTAATTCAACGGCACTAGTAAATTTTTATTTTTTTTAATCCCTTTTCTGAAATTCCTCAAAGAATTTTAAAAGCAACCCCCTTTTCATTCATAATTCAACGTCTAAACCGATTTAGAAGATATGGAATTCAAAAACATTTTTCAAAAGAATGTTAGAGTTATGCCGCCTCCCTGCTTATTATAGCTACCCATTTCTATTATTGTCTCGGAAGTTTCAAAAGGGTTTCCGGAATTTGTTTAGAACCAACCCTCGAGGAAACCAATGAATAATATTTTGAGTGAAATGTAGTTTTATATATATATATATATATATATATATATAAAAATTTCTCAGTTAACCTGTAGAAAAGACAATATATATAAATATAAATGACAATAGGAAAACTGTAGTTATTGCTGACGCGTTTCGTCCAATGCGGACTTTATCAAAGCAAAAAACGAAATGAATTTAGTTAAAGAACGTAACTAATAATAACAAAAAATAGAATGTTCATAGCAACTGGGGGAATGTAGAGAACGCTATTTTCATATTGTTAACTGAAAATAACATCAGTTGTTGTCACGGGTAGAGAATATTGTTATTATAACTGTGTTGGCGGATTCAAACATTTTCTTTTGATTTTACGATATTGTTGTGTACGTTTGTTTGGGAGAGGAGTAATTTTGTTAAGGTGAAATAGTGAAAAAGCCTGGGCGTAGATTAATATTTGGGTAATATTCTATGGCGGCACTCTCTAGAATTTTCCTTCTGAGTGAGATTTTTTTCTTTTTTATGAGTGTAGCATTTTGAAAATCAAAATTATGGTTGAATTTATTTCTGTGTATAACTAAGCTAAGTTGTTAGCATTAGCTCAGTTGTTTTTTGTGAGGTCTCTTTTGTGCGCATAAATGCGTTTATTTTTTTTTAAATTTCTACTTGTTTCTTCAATATATTGGGAGTAACAGTTTTGGCAATTTATTTTATTTTTGCTTCAAAAATATTATTAAATTATTTAGATGGGATAGGTTATTGGTTTTTTGGATAGTTTGGACTATTTTAAGTTTATTTATATGAATTATAAATTCTTTAGAATATCAAAAAAAATGCCTGTCGCAACTAAGAATAAAACAATTTTCCATGTTTCCTTTATTTTTATTGAATATACATAAGCTTTATACATTCTTCCAGATATTGAGCACATTTTGTTTTCCATAAATATAGTTACACCTTTAAAACTATATTTCTTTTTTTGCCTTGTAAAAGTCCACATTGGACGAAACACACACACAAATATATATATTTCCTATTGTCTTTTACATTTATAAATATATGTATTTTACACACACAACCCTATATATATATATATATATATATATATATATATATATATATATATATATATATATATATGTGTGTGTTTGAAACAAAATTTGGAAAATTTAATGATGACGCGTTTCAAAGAATTCTGTCCTTTTATTCAGGTTAAATGAAAAACAAAACAGTATTAGAAAAATTTTCAGGGATCTTTGAGGATATCTAGCAATCATTTCCAATTATATACTTTTCACCTCCAATATCCAGTCTCAAGAATGTATAATTCCGCCTCTAAGTTTGTTTATTTTATGTATTAAATCGTGTTGTAAAGCGAAAATGCGGCGAAAGGATTTAATAAACTGTATAGTTTATCATCTTCACTTTTGGCTTTTGAAATAAGTTTAAATATAAAATATATATATTTCATATATATATTTAATATATAAATATATAGAAAATTATATATATAAGTATTCTATTCATTTTCAAACATTATTTCCTGTCTTGCCTTCTTCAACCTTCTGGTCATCACCCACAGCACGAGCAAAAAATCAATGCGGTAAGAGAATTCCTCCCAGACGAATATCGGCATTTCAAATTCACTTTTTTGATCGCTGTTTTTGATGTTTAAGCTGAAACTCCTCTCTAGGTAGCGTGGAAAATAAACGCGATATTTTACGTAACCGCACAAGAAAAAATCACACACTGAGGTCTAAGCACAAAAAGATGATCCCTCTTCCTCTTCTCTCCTCTCTCATCACACAAATACACACGCCCTCACGTTCTTTTTTTAAAACGCATTACTGTTCTCTCTCTGATTCTTGAATGGACTTTGAAGAGGTGCCACAGTATAAATGCAGGCTCTCAAAACGAATGATCTTTTTTTCTTACCCTCACACAATTGGGGTGGGTGGATCGACACAAAACAATTTTTTTTTCTTTTTTACTGAGAGGTTCAAAGGTTTGATTCTTAATAAAAATAACTCTTTGGATGAATGAAATTTTATCTGAAAAAACTAATGAGCCGTTTAGTGAAAACATTTTTGAAAAAAACTTACGTATTTTATGGGCCTGGACAATTTTGCTGGGGAGTTGATTTGGTATATATAATATCCATAAAACATTTATATATATATAAAATGATTTGATAAAGAACTTAAGAATAAGTAATATTAGAGCACAAAAACAGTGCTCAATGTCAAAAAGACAGGACACTGAGTAAAAATAAATTAAAAGTTCTAGAGCAGGAGTCAACCTACAGCACGCGTGGCACTTCAAGCAATTTCAGACTCAGACGCAAATGACACCACGAATTCCAAACCAATAACTACTACAACGCAAAGATATTTAACTGTTATAATTTTAATATATACTAAAGTAAATATACTATATATTACTATATTAAATATATAGTAGAACAGGTATATTGACCTTGACTTGTATAAAAAGACGTATGCTGATGGCGCACTGAATGATTTAAAATCATTCGGCACCCCCTTTCCAAAAGGTTATCCGAACTCTAAAGCATATTTAAAATTGAAATAATATTATCTTTCCATATAAACTGGTGTGCAAAGCATTTGACCCACGTTGGTACATTTTTTACAAATTTCATTTTGCCCTTATGACGATAAACAACAGTCGATGATAAAAAAACCTCTTAATCAGGAGTGATTGAGCAACGTGGTATGCAACTGAATTAACCGTGTTATTTTCCATTTAACCTTTATTATTATACCTGTTACATCAAAGTCTGGTGTTAAGAATTAGTTTCGCTGCCCTTGGCTCGAATAATTGCGTCAAAATGAAAAACACTGAATTTAATAATGTCCAGAATTTTTTGTAAAAAATATGTTTCAAATTTTGAAGAAAAAAATCCTCCAATCTCATTTTGAACTGAAAAAAATTACGTTGCATCAATAGATTTTTTCTTCAGTTCCCATCATAAAAATTTTGTTCAATTAAATGAGAACAATTTTTCCTGGTTAAACTATATTTTCCAACAGTTGAACAGCTTCATCGACAATAAACCTTTCTGTTGGATGCATGAACTTGAAAAAAATGTACCGGTCATATTTGTTTTATCCATCTTAGACTGATTAAATAAATTAAAATATATTTCATCAGGTTTCTCCGTTTCCATCAGCTTTCACCAATTTTATTTTACCGTCGCCCTCGTTTAACCATAAACCATTACAAAATGCTACCATTTTTGTGGTGTATCTTGGGTTACTTTCGCCCACTGTTTTTTTTCTAGCTTTATAATGTAATTCTATTTTGCGTTTATCACAAAAAATTACTTTTTGCCACTTTCCTGCGTCCCAAGTCAGGTGTTCTTATGCCCACTTCAATCTTTTCCGATGTTATTTGGTTAATGATTTTTTTTTTCTGCTATCATCTCGTTGAAGTTGTTTCAAGTAATATACTACGTACTGTGTCCTCTGAGATCTCACAGTTAAGAATGTATTTATTCGTCAATTGTCTGGCTGTTTATGTTGGATTGCCTACCGAGACTCCCATGACCATACTTTCATTTTTATTGTCTAACTTTTGTGGTCTTTTTTTTTTTTTTTTTTTCACTCAATCAAACACTTTGCCACTAGCACGCAAACACCTCTTGGATGTTTCTGAAAATTCCCATCCTCCTGGCTCTCTCTCTCGTTGAGTCATCCCCGCCTTTAATGTCACAGCCTTTATTTTTGTATCAACAGAAATTTTAGTCAGAATTCTTCGTGTTAAATTAAAAATAAACCTCCATATTTGTCAGCTACAATGACTTGCAAGCCTACATTATACTAATATACTAATATTAATAAGATGGAAAATTTCTTACTTAGAAATTTGGATATTTATTATTAATTTAAATTAATTGTTTTGTTTATGGTTTTTTACTATCGGACTGCTTAAAACGACGAATCTGTTGAAAATTACACGACACCTACGAAAACTCTATTAATTCCGAACCTTATTTTCAAATTCTCAAGGTCGACAGATCCGATAAAAAAAAATTCCAATGTTAAATCATAAAAACGCATTTCAGATGAATTAAAAAAATTAATTCCGACATTAATTAATAAGTTTTTTGGTTTTTGTATTATGAGTCGAAAACATCATAGGGTATTTATCAACAGGGTGCCGTATAAACATTTTTTTCCCGCTAGTGAAAATGTCCTATGTTAAAATATTTATGTTCAACAGCAATTGGAGCTTTTTTTACAAAGTTTTATGGGAAATATATGCCAACTTTTGCGGTAGAAATATCTGTCATATAATATAGAAGTGCATTAAATAGATGAATATTAGTTAAAAATAGGTTTTATTTCAATGTTTTCTAATCTAGGTGATTTAATATATATATATATATATATATATATATATAAATATAATATAAAAAAAATAATAAAATAAAATTTGCATAATAATTTAATATTAATAATAAAACATAAATTTGAAATTACACTTCATGAAATTAAATATGATTATTCAACAGTGAATTTAATTTCATTGAAATACAAAAAATTTTTTCTGATATTTGTTGAAAATTTTAATCATTAACCTGTATATTTGTTCATTTATCTACGAACTTTACATTTTCCAAATATATTCATATATATATATATATATATATATATATATATATATATATAAATATATATTATATATATTCCAACGAGATATAATATATATATATATTAAAAAAGAAGAGGGGTGCCGCAAACGTTTTTGGTTGTAATGTGGATTTATTGAGAAAAAAATATTATACTTTGTTTTACATAATTTCACGACACGTGTTTCTGGTCTGGTCTCAAACCGTCTTCAGGTGAAAGTGGAGATTTTTTTTTATATTATTAAAAATAATTAATTTTTCATGTTCAATGTGGAATATTCTCGATATGAGACATTCTGTTTGTGTGTTGGCAATCCGAATTTTCTTTCTAGAATATATATGGATTAGAATCCGCCAGAATGATAGCATTATATATATATATATATATATAATATACATATATGCGTGTGAAAGTGAATTTAAACAAAAATAGTGTTTTAAATAATTTCCAATGCACTAAATTCACCGTTAAATAATCAATTTGCTTTTATACAGTGTAAAATAAAAATGTTATTACTTTATATTAAACTAACACTATATATATATATATATATATATATATATATATATATAACACAGTAATGATTGCACTGACCAATCGGGTCAATGTTGAAACACTCCAAGTTGTAAAATAATATTATGGTTGTTAGCCTGCTTTTAGCAAATAAGCATGCAGATGTAAAATATTTCAACGTCGATATTCCTAGCAAACACACGAACATCTGCGTGCACTTCGTCCGTTATTTTCCTACCACGAAACACAAAGCAAAATCAGTTGAAAGCGCTGACTGTTCTATTGAAAACGCAATTGATTAGAACTGGATGTACGATGAGTCCTGTCATAGTCTGAATTCGAATAGTTGAAAAGATAAGCTCAGACCTCAACTGAAAGCATTCTTATAAATAACCTACAATTATTAAGAAGTGAAGCAATTATACATAGGCTCAGGTTTTAGGGACCTTTTTTTTTACTATTAGCCCAAATACCAATCCGACCAGCAGTTGTAATAGTAGTTCTCTATATAAACACTTTCAGTATATCATCTATTTTCTCATTATGTTACATCCACTATTGTATTCTCTAGACATAGTTACATATAGCCGGTCACGAAAGATAGATTTGAATAATTTTCTAATGCTTATAATCATAATTAATTATGCAAACTTAGTATTTTATTTGATGAAATATTTCCGTACATTGCGAAAATCGAATTAAACTGATTATTTAGTCTTGTAATATTTCCGTAATTGTTTCAACTTCACTAATTTGTAGTAATGTGAAATGCCAGACAACAACAATGCTTACTACACTAAAATTACTTTGTTCTATAAATATACTTAGATTATTTACTGTTCGCTTATTATTTAAAAAAAAAAGATATTACAAGAAGGCAATATTACATCTATTTTCCGATTTTAATATAAACCAATGATTTTTTTTTTCATCAGGATGAACTTCGACAAGGTAGACAAATTATTTCTATACAGACACGATGAATTCAAAAATATATCGATCAAAATATTGCTTATATGTGGGCTTTTTTTTTATTTGTATGAAAAATAAGATGGAAAACAAAAATGCTTTTAATAATTAAAAAAATAATTTGCACCGCTTATGACGCAAACGTTCTTTGTTTTATATATATATATATATATATATATATATATATATATTGTTGTCATATATGGACTGGGAACAAAATGAATACGTCTCGAGGCCCTCGACAAAATGCAGAAACTAATATGCAATATGTTAGGTCCTGATCTGGCATCTAGTCTACAGTCGCTTTCCCACGGACATGCAGTGACTTCCCTCTGTCTCATTTACAACTATTTTCACGGCAACTGTTCCCACGAGCTAATTTCGCTGGTTCCTAGACTGCATGAATTTAAGCGAGCTACCAGGCTGGCATCTCGTTCCCACCCTTTCATTGTCAAAACGGGTAAATGTAACCGTCTCTTCTACTCACAGCTTCTCACGCATTTCCCGTCTATGGAACTTCATTCCTCGATGACTATAATCTTCAAATATTCAAATGTAATGCCAATCGACATATAACACTGAGGTTGTTCCACGTCCTTATCTATATCCTTTCCTCAAAAATGCCTCTCTTGTTCTCAATCCTCTGTAACCCCTTGCGTGCTAGTGGTACTCCCGCCTTGCTTGTGGTGAATTTCTTATATGAGTAACGAAAATTCCTAGTTTCGCAATACGGGCTTGGCTGTTCTATTCCGCTGATGTAAGCTGGGGACGCAGTCAAAATTTAGCCTGACGAAAATTTATAAAAGATGGCTGGATATTCTGGGATATTTATATTAATGATAATGACTATAATTAAAATTATCACCCAAAGAATTAAAGAACATCTACATATTCCAATTTATCTTGAACTATGATAATTGTACACACAAATAATCAAGCAATTATACTAATCTACATTGTTATCGCAACAATTCGGTTTTTGTACTCACCGGCCTCCTTCGTATTGAGTAAACTGCCAGGTAGATCGAATTGTGATCTGAGCAGATCAACTGATAATCATCATTAAAGTTGCCACGACTTTGAAGGTGCACTGCAAATCAATCTGATCCCACCCCTCTTCAGGATGTCGCCTCTTTTACAAACATGCCTATCTGCTCAAGTACATGTTTCTTCAACAGCCACAGTGTCTGGCTTACAGCCATTTCACATTCTCACCCCGGCTCTCGTAAGATCACCGAAGTTTTCCTTGGATGTGCAAGTGGTGTAATGGATAACAGCTTTGAACTTGGAATGGGAGTGCTGAGTTCCAATTCCAATCTGGTTCCTTACCTTCCCTTCTGCGTAAATATTCTTTGGAAAGTTATGAATCCTAAGCTATGGTGTGTTTTATATTTGTAATCTGCAAAAACATTTTATAATCTAAAGAAACATTTTCTGAACTAGGTTTAAACAAAAATAATAAAAGGTTGATCAAATTTTTTATAAATCATTAAAAAATTCCTACTGATTATACTAATCAGAACCTTAGTTCAATCAGGGTATTATTTTACAAACCCCAAAAATCTTTAATAATATAAAATCGATAGGATTCTAAAATATATATTATTGATATTTTAATTCTTTATATTTCTGTTTTACGGTCATTGTTATGAAATTCTTAAAACATCAAAATTAGTTGTGAAGAAAATCTCAAATTAATGAAGTGGGCATTTTATTACACCCGTTCTTGTTGAATAATAATGACGTCTATTTTCTTTCTTTTTTTTTTCTTTTTGAATACAGTCGGGGGGAAATAAATATTTGTACACGTGAAAAATTGTATTTTTATAAATGCAAAATCCTTAACTAAAACAAATTTTGATACATTTTATGTGTAAAGATACATTTTATTAAAAATAGTAATAAACTTAATTAATTCTTATTCTAACAGAAATTAATGCATTTTTTCATTTTAACTGATGAAAAAAGTATTCGTACAAAACAAAAAAAGCATATTAACTTAATTTAATACTTTGTGGAATATCCTTTATTGAGTTCAACAGCTACCAGTCTATTCCTGTACGTCTCAACTAATGATTTGCACACATTGAGTGGTATTTTGTCCCATTCTTCTTGGCATATTGTCTTCAAATTCTTGATATTTGTTGGTGCTCTTTTCCCAATTTGAATTTTCAAATATCGCCATAAATTCTCGATTGGGTTCAAGTCTGGGGACTGACTTGGCCATTGCAAGACATCAACGTTACTTTCAGCTAACCATTTCCTTGTAGATCTAGCGGTATGCTTAGGATCATTATCCAGTTGGAAAACCCAATCAGGAGGTAGCCAAAGTCTCTCAACAGAACGCATTAAATTGTCTTGCAGGATTTTCTGGTATCTTTCGGCATTCATCTATTATTGATATTCTGCCAACACCTTTTGCAGAAAAACAGCCCCAGATCATGATACTGCCACCACCAAACTTTACAGTTGGCAACGTGTTCTTTGGTAAGTAGGCTTCACTGTCCTTCCTCCACACATGATTTCGATAATTATGACCAAACAACTCTATTTTAGTTTCATCTGTCCATAGTACCTTTTCCCAAAATCGAATATTCTTTATCCTTATGCTCTCTAACGAATTTTAGCCTAGCATCTCTGTGTCGTTTCAAGAGGAGTGGAGTCTTCCTTGGGATGCGTGATTTCAGACTGTTTTTGTGTAGTTCATTACTTATTGTACGCTTGGTTACTTTAATCCCTAATGCACGCAGATGTTCCTGCAGCTCTTCTCGGGTAACCTGTGGATTTTGTTGGATCTGGCGTCCTAATATCCTTGCTGATCTTAGAGAAATCTTCCTCGGAGCACCTGTTCGTCTTTGGTTTTCGACGCTGTTACGAGTTTTAAACCTTGCAATGAACGAAGCAATTGTAGTAAAAGGAATATTCAGGTTGTTAGAAATCGTTCTGTAACTGTTCCCATCTTTCCAAAGAGACAAAATGTGTTTTTTTTTGTGAAATAGTCAATTCTTTACCTTTAGGCATTATTAGAACCTTCTCGTAAGACTAGAAATTGCAGAATGCTCTGATAATGGCTAATAGCGTTAACTATAATTACTGATAACATTACTGGAACATTCTAGAATATACTTTTTTCATAATTAATTGATTATTTTATTCTAATATTTGATTTGTACGAATACTTTTTTCACCAGTTAGAATTTAAAAAATGCATTAATTTCTGTTAGAATAAGAATTAAGTTTATTATTATTTTTAATAGTATGTGTTTTTATACATAAAATGTGCCGAGATTTGTTTTATTTAAGGCTTTTACATTTATAAAAATACAATTTTGCATGTGTACGAATATCGCCCCCAACTGTATATTTTGCAAAATATCTCTGTATGCTAAGTTCCTTCGCAGATTTAACGAATTACAACGTTTGCTTCTAAAACAGCTCAGTAGTTTGACATCTGACGAAACTAATTGGGTTTTCAATCCTTTAGACATGGAATATAGATTTAGTCAAAGTTGAAGCGAAGCATGCAAGAAATAACTGAGTCTTAGTAGATAAGAGCACGGCGATCTTCAAACCTTTAATTGTAATGTCAATCCTTACCTTCTACCCTAATTGTTTTATTGTTCTTTCTATTTAATAGTATTTTTTCATAGTATCTAAAACTCAGTGTCTTGGTGACATTATTGCTTTGCTTAGATTTAAATGCTTAAAACAGAAAAGATATTCCAAAAACTAAAAAAATACTTTTACTGTCCGATTTGTTTATATTCAATATACGATGCGCGTGACCGTATTGGCTCGAGTATTCAGGAGATTTTGCATTTGCTGGCAACATTTGCATCAGCCTCACATGAAAGATTTAAATTTCTGTGGCATTCCATTGGGTGGGCTAAAAACAAGATCAAGGCGTCTCTTATTTCCAGCAGTCTATTTAATTTTTGTTTACTTAATTACTGAATTTTTCTTTCCTATTTTTTTTCCCCAATCAATTTTCAAGTCTGTTTCAAGTGCTCCCATCAGATTTTCTTAAAGGCGTATGCTGTTTTAACATCGGCTTTGGTCAAGCTATATAGACATAAGCCTACAACATTCTTCTTTTTTTTTTTTTTATAGAATAAGTTTTAAAATACTACCTTTTTTCATAATTATAATATTCTGCCTTCTTTAAAGAAAATTACACTCCATTATAAAATGATACGGATGTGAGTATTATCAATACTCCAATTGAGGAAGGTATGAATTCATATCTCGTTCAATCTAGAGCAGTGTTCCTCGACATTTTTAAGCAGCGAAGAGCAAATTAACATATCACGGCACACTTAGCAAAATATTTAAAGGATATATATTTAAATGTTATGAAATAAAACCATAGGTTTAAAAAATACAAATATTGAAAAACAATGAGGTAAAAGGAGATAGACATCCGGAAGAGCCATGGAACGTGGAGCTAGAACGATCTGCTCGAATTGACGAAATAAAGGGTTCAGTTCGAAATTCCAATCACCTGAAGAAAGCCGGAGCGTACAGTGATGGAAACGTGGTGAACAGAACAAAGATCGGGGAAAAGTCTGAACAATGTAAATATGAACATTATTTCAATGTTTCTATTCAATTATTTGTGCAGTTTATTTAGTGTGGAATCTGTGTCTGGTGTTTTTTCACGATTTCTTCAATGTTTGGTCGAATGTGTGACAGACCAACCCTCATTTCTTCATTTGGTGGAAGACTTTTTCTATTATTGTTTTGTTATTTAGTGTTGAGAAGACTAATTCACATAAATAAGTACAAAAGTGAAATAAAACAAAGCCTTTTTAGTGAATGTGGGGTATTCCTCTTGTATTAAAATCTAAAATATTTCAAAGAAAAGACTTATTTGAAAAAAAAAGCTAATATGATACTCATTTAAAAAATAATTCTATATATCTTTAAATGAAAAAAGCCAAATACATGGTGCAATTTTTTATTAATTTCTTATCAATTGCATGCGCGTTTTTTGATTTTATATATGCAGATATATTAAATCTAGAAGGAACCGTCTATGAGAAAAAAAAAATACCATGACACAATTCACTCCGACAGAAGTTTGGAAACTGCATTTCATGAAAATTCCTTGATATTCGTCCCATTTTACAAATACGAACATTTCAGTGTTTGGAGGACAGTGCAGAAGATTCGGAAAGAGTTGGGTGATATATGCAGTCAACATTATGGTGTTTGGGGTCTTCACTTATGATGGCCACGTTATGACCCATTCATCTTCCCACAGGGCCTCATATTGAACACCAGGGCCCTTCAAAAAAAAATTGAAGAAGTATGGAATCTGTATTATGCCACAAAAAAGGAGAACCCAAATTTGGCTGTTGGTATACAACTTTTCTTCCATTTATTACCTTTTGTCCCCAGATTAAGAAAAATCCTTGATTATTATTTTTTGGGTGCAGTTGAGCTAGGTACCAACAAAACACCTTGTAAAACAAAAGACAAACTGAAGGCAAGGATTATGGCAGCATTCACCAACTCAAAGGAGGAGAATATCCAGAAGAGCTGCTGGAGATTTCGAAGTCATCTGGAGATCATGGTTGAAGCCAATGGCTATTTTGTCGAATTAATTTATTTATATAAAGATTTTTGTGTAATATTAGTAATAATATCTGTTAAAATGAGGTGTCAGTGGTATTTTCATTTCTGCATAATTTAGACGACAACTTATTCATCGTACTGACGATGTATGATGCGAGAAAAATATTTCGGATAAATGATACTTAAGAGAATTGTGAACACTATTGTGCGTGGCTTATTTGAGAAATACTGGTCTGGAGTTTAAATTGTTCTCTCTAGACTCGGAAAAATTTGGAATTAAGTCAACAAAAAAAAAAAAACAATTATAAAAACTCTGGACAACTGGGATTCTGGGTACTTTTCCTAAATGCCAGACTCGATATCTGGTATGAAAGCAGTGGTTCTGCATTTTACAACTAGTGTAACTTTGTTCTAACTTCTAGTATTTAATTTAGAATATCTTTAAATACAATAAAATTTATTCAATAAATTATTTTTTGGCTTCAACCCCGATGGTCCAGACAACTTGATAGATGTTTTACTTGTTATGAAAAATGTTATCGAAATTATGAAATGAATGTCAGGATTAAAATTTAAATTATTTAATAAAATTCTCTTTCAAGAATGACATCAATGGATTCAGAATAAAACACAAGATTTAATCAAATAACACTATTTTCTGACATATTTTTGTTGATATTTTTCTTTGTCAACGACTCCATCCTCGCCTTGAAATGTAAGACAGTTTTCTCCCAAATATTTCTGAAATCTCATTTTAAATCAGATATTTTTATCAAAAAAAAACTTGAATTACTAAAGTCTACCAAATTACATTAAATATAAACAACAGATGCTTATCAATGTTCTCTGGAAAAGAACATGCTTATTTTGACAAACAATAACGAAAAAGTAATATTTAATGCTGAAAAATCAATCTTTTTTGTTATAGTTCATCTTTTGAGTTACAAATGTTTGTAGTTTTCAGTTATTTTTGTTTTTAGTGAGTCAACAGGAAAGTTCCTATTAATTATAGGTATACTGGTTCGTTTAATGACTTTTGTAGATTGATAACATTGTGATGATCTCGCAGAAATTGTCTGAAGATTACGATATGGCTTATGGCAAGACGGTGATCGGGTTCTGAATCCTGTTTTTACACATAATTTGTGATTAAATGGCAGCCAAACCCATTTTCAACCCGTTAAATAGTTCAAGGTACGTCGTAGAAGAGTCCATCCGCCCTTGTCCTTCCCAGGTTCCAGAATCCACTTATTTAATTTTTCATCGTGTTTGTACAGAATTGAGAGTTTTTATGACCTTCAAGTAAAAAGACGCCTCCTCCGTAAATCTTAATGATAGTCCAGGATTTATTAATAAAGATCTCTTTACACATGTTTGGAATAACACATTGGCCTTAAAATATAGAAGTTTATCCTGTTAATGTAAGCTCATTCTTATAGTGAACAATCATTTAAAAAAAATTAATTTCCCCACGTTAAATTGATAATGTCTTCAGGTTGGTCTGAACGGCACCAAATAGGACCTTTCTGACTTTTGTTCAGAAATTTTTTTCGCTAAAACTACTGACTGACGATATTTAGTCACCCTCCCCACGAGGGCATCATGTGGCACAAGGCCGGTTTAACGTGGGATCTCCGAGCCATGGGCTCGGCCAAAAATATGCCCTTTGAACCCGTATAAACGGGTTCAGGGTCGGTTTACCTCCCCGAAAGAGACTCCGCCCTTTCTCGTAGCCTCGTTCGTTCCTCCCGCCCGAAGGCAGAGAGTTCAACCGATCAGCCTTTCAGCCAGCCGTCTGACTTCTCTAGACGTCTCTAGACCTAAACCCATATTTTTTATCAATAGTGTAAGTTCCGATTCAATCTTATCCCAAATTATAAATAACATTGATGCAGTTCAATAATTGTACTACAAATCATTCAGTGGGCCATCTGCTTTGGTCTATTGTGCTATTTTATATGTTCAAGTACATATAAAATATTTATATATACAAATGAACGTGTGTGTGAGAAAACTGAGTTTTGATATATTATACAGGTATATGTTGGGTGGCTGAAATATTCATGACCAAACTAATAACTGACTAAATTTTAATTTGATGAGATCCAGGAAATTGATAGCTCTAATTGTGAAATATACAAGAAACAATTTCTTTACCAACGTGTTTCGTACTCTGAGGGACTCAAGATAAACGGGTTTGGAATGAAATTGAGTAAAAATATCGTTTTGTAAATGTTACATTTATGAAGGTTCTAACATATACTTAAAACTAACAGAGTAAATAAACTATGGAGGAGGCTTGGTGATATAATTGAATTGAAAAATAAACAAAAGTGAATATAGGTTGATTTTTTTCTGATTTGTTTATATTTATTTTTTAATATAATTATTTTTCATTTTAATTTGATATATTATTCACCTTTTTTTTTTTTTTTTAAAAATGTCTTGACTTAACCGATCTCTTTTAATTTAAAAAATATTTTCATCGTTTATGTCGGTTTGGGAAACTAGTATTTCTGTTAAAACGAAGATATCTACAAGTTTTCCTTTAGTCTCTTTTACAAATCTATTTATATCTGAATTTCTATATATAAATAATACTGTAATATCGCGCTGATTTCGACATATGAATGTCTAATTATGAAGTTTATAGACCCAACCACACTTTACGAAATAACTGGTAAGAGAAATAGTTTAGAGGGTTTCACGAGGACAGCTGAGCTTTCCTTCTCCATGATTGGTTGCTAGCCAAAGCTAGAAATGCCAAACTGTCCAGCTATTTAACACACAACTGAAACCAGAGAAACGGTTATGTATCTTTTGCCAAAATGATCCATGAGAAAGGCCATGAAACGAAATACAGGAATAATAAATATTTTTAATGCTTTAAACGGTATTAGAGTGTCTACTTCGTATTTAAAATAGACGTCATATTTTATTACGTCTACCGGCCTGCACAGTCATTAGTCTTCAGTAAAGAAAATGAGTTCATCTGCAAGGTTATCAAAGTCGAATTGTCGGACATATTTCATTTCATTGTATAGCAATAAAACACGATTCCTTATTGAATAGACTAAAGAGTTTGGAAGCCGATTCATGACTGCACTAGAATGAAATCACAAATCATCGTGAAAGTGGGCTTTCTTCAAGAACTGATCACACCAAATTATGTGCTATCTCCTAAAAACTGCAAAGTACATACACTTAGTACTGTTTCAGTATAAGCGATACGCTGCCTCTGTTGGCGATTAAGAAAGTCAAATTGGTTTGACCGTACGACTGCCACAAGAATTAGCTAGCCACCGTATCAGGCAATATATATATATATATATATATATATATATATGTATTGTCTGTGTGCGCACGCGCAGAGGCTTGCACACGCGCAGAGGCTTGCACACGCGTGGTAATGCATTAAAGTAATTTTCAATCCTGAATAGGAGGCTAGTTTGGAAATTTCATTCAAAAGCAAGGAGATTGGAATAAAGTTTAGTGAAATGGGGGAATAACATAAACGTGGAATACAGGTAAGTTGGTAAAAGAAATAAAAACTACCAGGACAGTCTATTCTGCTCCGGTATATCTTTCATATATATGTTTCGTTTTTGTTTTCTACATTAAATACCGTTTAAATTAACATTACAATGACCGAATGTATTCTGTAAGTCGGTTGTATATCAAACAATTTATATGAACCAGAGCAACGGTGATAATTATGAGAAGAAAAAAAACGACTACCCTTTGAGGGTTCGGTTAAGAAATTGGGGAGAATCAAGCTATAGCATGGTGCACCGTAAAAATGAGAGATACTCAGTGAGATACAAAATTAATTATATTAAAATGAAATAAGTGCATCTTCTAAAGATTAGGGATGCACAAAGTTGGTGGTTTGTGTGCCCGGGAAAGGGTGGCGATTATAAATTCCTAAACAAGTAAATAAGTCTCTATGGTAGTTGAGGAGGATCAAGTTTACAATCAAAATGAATCAAATAGCAAAAGATCGCAAGAAAAAAATGACTACCTATACAAAATAATTAAAATTACAAGAAAGAAGGTAGAATAAAAGTGTTTCAATGATGTCAAACCCAGTTAAGATGGTATATTTATCTCTAAGGTAAAAAATGTGAATGTACTTAACAGTGCTTGTGAGTTGTCGAAGTTTGTGACAGAATCTGTCCATGGCTTTTGAGTTTAGAATTTTCAACGTAGGGCTTTGTTTTATAGCAGTACTTGTTCTCTGTTGTAGAAACGACTATTTTTCTTCAATTGTCTGGGTAAAAATGACTTAATTCTATCGTGAAAACGGAAACTTTGGTTTGTCAAGACTTCATTGAGCAGAGATCTGCGGGTGCATTTTTTTGTTTTCTTTTTTAATCCACGCACAGACAGTGTTTCAGATGTTTTTAAAAGAGGCCGTGTCTCCCTCTGCCCGGAGTAGTGTCACAATCCTCTGCGGTCGTTTTTATCTCTCCAGGGTCGCGTCACCAACTCCCGCTGATGCTAGAATTGCAGGGATTTTTATAGCCAAAGATCGGCTCCGATTTACCAAAAGAATTATGGCGGTCATTTCAAGCATTTCACATATCAACCTGCTCGAGTAGCGTTTGGTTAAAAAAAAATCACGTTTATCAAGACAATTTATTGTAGTTGAAAAAGAACAACACACTCTTCTTTCTTTTACTTTCAATTGCCTCGCTTTCACTCCTTGGGCAAGCAGCTTTGCACGCAGGGCTGCAACATTCAGGTTTCAGTAAATTATTTTATTTCCTTTATCCAACACCCACCCCGCCAAAAAAAACCTACCGAGCGCCGAAAATTATTCATTGAAAAAAAAGATAAATTTTAACTTTTCAGGGTTTCATGATTCTATCAAATAAATTGCAATATAAATTTTATTTCTATATAAATCGAAAATCAGAGTACAGAAAAAATTGAGTCCGTTAATATCGCGCATACTAGAAAAATAATAATCTTCATGTTGATATAAAGTCCTTGGGTTTGTAACCTTTAACAAACTTTTATTTATTTTTTTTTATATTTTCCACTATTTCAAATATGCAGCGCGTAAATATATTTCAGTGGTATATTTGAGAGGCTGGGCACCATTCCAACGAGTTGGTGCCATTTTCTGCAAAGTGAGTGATGGCCAGCTTTGCGAATGTGCATTTTCTTGCAGGACTATGCATATTTCTTATATATTACTCCAAAGTAATCCGCGTCCTGGGTAAGACGATAAACTGCATCCGACAGCAAGACCGCTGATCAGGTTTTGAGTAGAGTGGAACCACCTCTTAATTGCTGGTGTTCCCAGGTTCACCCTGACTCGGGTGGTAGCACCTGTTGGGGCCCCAGCTATGGACAAATAGTTAACCCCCAAACTGAAAGTGTAAAAATAATTTTTAATACCAGCAATAGATTTTTGTAAAACATTACCAGCAATGAAATTTTGAACGAAAAACTTATTACCAGGAATAAAATATTACCAGCAATACATTTTTGAAGAAAAAATATTACACTATTTACATTATTCGAACTATTGTCCTCATCATTGTCACCATATTTATTACAAAGTCATATGGTATATATGTTCTGAAAAGGCGTTATTATGATCCATTGACAGGACCCAAAGGTGGTTTTGTTGTTCAATTTTGAAAAAAAGAGACTGGAAAATTTTGAGAGGAATTAACAGGAGATAACTAAAAACTGACATCCATTAGACATAAACGTGGAACTTTGTTAAATGTTCTACCCCAGTGAGCGAAATAATGGGTTCAGTTCGACATTCCAAACACCTGAAGAAGGCCGGACCGTACAACGGCCGAAAAACAAAATAAATATGAATTGACAAAAAATGAGGACAATAGTAAAATAATTTAAATATTGTACATCATCGGTATTCTATTGAAATATAGACAAAATTTTGTACTTTTAATGATCCAAAATAAATTTTGTTGGCATTTAAATAACCCTTTTAATTTTATTGACATTAAAACAAAACACAGCTAATCCACCAAATTTACAATTTTTTAATTTATACAGAAATTTTCTTTATATGACCAAAAATATTATCCAAAAAAACAAGATTAAATAAAATCATTCCACTGTAATACCCAGGATATTACCTTAATCTGGCAAGATCCAGATACCTAGGACTGAAGGTTTCAACCAACCTGAATTTTTCCCAGGGCATGATGAAAGATTTCTTAAGTCATCATAAATTTAAAGTAAAAAAAACCAAAAAAAATTTCTTTTCAATGAAAATTTTTTTGTTCATTATTTTACAAAAATTTTGAAATTTACTAAAAATAATTACCATTTAACTCTAATGATTAAAATATTATATAAAGAATTTTTTTAATCGTTGATCTATACAAAAAAAAATAACAAATTTTTCCAATCAGAATCACTTTGCAATATTTATAAAAATAATTTCCGTTGCATTTGAATATTTTGGAGCATATCTGGTCTAAGTGCTTGTGCTTTATATCTTGAATCTTATCTTTTGACAAAATCAGTTGAAAATTGTCAGTAATGTCAAATTCCTTAAAATTTTAATCAATGAAATAAATTTTCTATAAACATATATATATTTATATATTTATATTTATATAATTATTTTCATAGTTAATTTCTAATTAGCTCAACTGATGCATCCTCGACAAATTTAATTCAAATTCAAAAAAAAATTTGAAAAACCATAAATTTTTTTTTTTGTTACATATATATAAAAAAGTAATTTCCTATTCTAAATTTTTCTTATATTTGTCATTTATGGAACTTAAGAAATTTATTTGAAACATCCCTACAGTCTACAAAAATTTAAATCCAATGTCTATCGTCATTTTTTGTCTACTTGAACTGTTCTTTTATTGTCCTATCTCCTTATGAAGAATCATTCTCGTTCAAAATTTTCCCTTTAACTGGGTGATTTAATTATATTATCGATTGAGATTGTTTTGAAAAAAAAACAAAATGAAAATAAATATATCCACTTTCCAGGGACAAACATAAAAAATTTTAATATATAAGTAGTCAGTTTTTTCTAATATTCACTTACGACATAAGAGTTTTTTTCGATTCTAAATATAAAGTATAAAAAATATATGAAAATGGCACTTGAAAAAAATATAATTATTTATATATATACGATTCCTCCAACAAATTTCTCAAAAGAAACTTCTTTTTTTTTCAAAATAAGTATATCCAAGATCAATAGGCCGTCCTTTTTTAATTAAAAAATACTGTCCGATCCTTCGATGAATTTTTTTTCAAAAGTTTGCAAAAATCTTGAAATCTTTTTTTGAAGAAAAACTGTTTGTCTTTGTCTTTGTTGCTGTCTATCATGGTTTTATTCTTGATCTTTTCTGAAGGTAATTTTCAATTTTTCTTCCCAGCAATTCAAAAATAGTTTGCCCCAAACTTCATTTAAATCAAATATTAAAGTGTAAAAATGGAAAAAAAAAAACGGTTTTATTTTGGTTTTAAGTTTTTAAATCAATTTTTTTTATTTAACAAAAAGTTTGAAATGAACTGAAAAAAAATATAAAATCAATATTTTTTTTTTCTTAATAAATTTTTAAATTTTAATAAATTTAAAAAAAAAAAATTTTTTCTTTTCCTTTAAAAATATATTATCATATTTAAAATTAAATTCTAATTTTCTTGCATTTTTAAATAACCATTTTGAATTGATATGACGTAAAAAAACCATTCAATACTCATTTGTTTAAAAAGAATATTTTTCCATCAAATGCGATATCTACTTACGTTAATTTTGTATTTTTTTTCTTCCAATGACATTATTATATTGAAATAAGATTAATGCTGAGTGAAGTGATATTTTCATACATATTTTTGTACATAAATTTAAACCTTAATTTAAATTAAGTATAAGATTTTCAAGGAGAACTTTTTAAATTTTTCCCAAAATGATAGAAAATTTTTCATTATTTTGACGTTTTCCCCATCAATTTGCAGCGCCAACTTTGGGTGACGTTCTTCATTTATCCCACGGCACCAAAAACGTCCTAAACATCACCAATTATGACGTCCTCCCTATGCGCCAGCCGTTCGCTCCTCGCTGCTCCGTTCGGGTGTCGCTTTTGGTCCAAACGTGACGTCCGCCTGTCGCGTCAGTCGTGTTGTCTCGTCCTGTGACGACCAACTGGTTTGGTTAATTGTCGCGGCACCCAAATTTAATGACGTTCTAACCTTTTGGTGATTCGGGTGGGAATCTGGTTAGATTTGATATCAGCCTCGTCGTTTTGTTTTATCGCTTCCAACGCCTGGTTACCAAACTAACTGCATTGATTTCCAGTCTGCCTACCCACGTTGTGAATTGATCTTAGGCAGACGAGATCAAACAGTGGTTGGGGCCGTAATGCAAACCGAGTTCAACGGGGTGATAATGAGACAAATATGCATAAAAAAAAATAAAATGAAAACTCAAAAAATTCAAATGTATCAAAGAAAAAAAGGTAACAAACTTTATGTCTAGTTGTTCGATACATAGGACTGCAAATCTATCTCCCGACCCGTTCTATGGATTGTGACACGTCGTTTTCCGTTAGGCATAGTTTTAACGCTTCAAGTTGTTTGCTCTTAAGAATTGGTGTTTTTCGGTGTGTCTTTGGACGAAAGTCGAAAAAAAAAAGAATTTTGGTGGTCTGGATCTAAGTCGCTCTTCAAAATAATTGTTCTTGGGTTGAAGAGGAGTCCGGAATTTGCGTGAATCTTGGTCAGCTGATTAAAGGCGGAAAAACTGGAGACTGAACTGTCTTCTGCGCAAACTCAAAACTGCAAACTGAAATCTCTGAACTGAACTGATTTCTGCTCGTTGTGGCTCATCGATCTTATATTTTCGCCGACCAAAACAAATGGGTCTTTGTACGTCGGGGGCCTAAAAATAATTCTAAATACATATCCACCTCTTTTTTGGGTTAGAATTTCCACTTTTTTTCCATTTTTTAAAAATCCTCACTCCCCACCTTCTCACCATACTTCAGAGGGCGTGAACTGAACCTCCCCACTTTTCGTAAAAGAAAAAATACCCATCTGGATTGGCGGCGACAGCCTCTTTCGTGCGTCACGTGATTTACCACTTGACCAATGATGTCTTAGTCGGGCGTGGACGAATCCGCGGCTTTGTTTCAGGAAAAAAAAAATCTTGCTTAACTAAAAAAAATTATCTCTTCTTTTCCTTTTCTTCCTTAAATCGCCGTTATCATTTCTCTAGCCTCAAACGGGACAATATGAACAATGGCGGTCATAACTCTTGTTCTAATTTGGTTTTCGTCAAGTATTTTTCTCGCTAATTATCCGAATGGGTGGTCTTCTTAACACGGCCAACGTCGCCAAAAGACATTTCATTGTTGTTCCCATTCATTTTTGTTTGGTACATTCATTCATTTGATAACATAATTTTATTATCGCAGGCCAAGATGTTCCGTCGAAGGAAAAGGAATTCAGGACAACAAATGGGTGGCTTTTAAAATTTCATTTTTCATATCTCCAAAGTCCTTTTTTCATAATGCCTGTTTTTTCGTCACTTATCAAAATAACATTTTCATTTGAATTTTTCTTTAAAGAGTCGGTCTGTAGTTGATAATAAGATGCCTTCCCGTACCAATAGTTTGTTTTTATCCTTAATAAACAGCCGTCGCCAAAACATATCTGAAATTTCTTCTTCTTTCCCTTTCTTTTTACTCAGAATTTCCCTGTCATTGTAATGACACCCTTTCGCCATTTGTTACTTATCAAAATATCCCTTTTATTGAAATTGTCTCTTAGCCGTGTGTTTGTCTTTTTATCATCCACGATTCGGTCCTTTTCCTCTCCTTTTCTTCTTTTCTTTCTTTTCTTTTTTATATGCCTCGTTAAATGGTGCCACATTAACTAAAATTGATGGAAAATGGAAAATAAAACTTTTTTTGGAATTATAGAAAGATTAATGTATTTTATTTTGCAAGTTTTTATCAAAACCTTAAAATAAAAATCTAAATTAATTCTTGGATAAAAAAAAATAATATCAGAAATATTGCTTTTTTAATATATA
The DNA here is from genome assembly GCA_903632075.3 of Acanthosepion pharaonis. NCBI lineage: Eukaryota > Metazoa > Mollusca > Cephalopoda > Sepiida > Sepiidae > Acanthosepion > Acanthosepion pharaonis. The sequence goes on along the minus strand of CAHIKZ030001333.1, from coordinate 6,145 downwards.
GAAATTCGTCTTTTTTCTAAAAACTCATTGGAAATAAATTTAAATATATTTAATATAAAGTCAAATTACAAATATTTTTTTAAAATTCAAAAACAATGAAAAATCTGAGTTTTAAAATAATGATAACAGTATACCATCAAATTGTTTGAATTTTTCTGCGAAAAAAATTTTCGAAATTTTCAATTTTTTTAAAAATTTTTCATATTTTAATTTTTTTTTTTTTCATTTTTTGTGTTTTAAAATATAATTATTTTTTACGTTTTTTTTTTTAAAGCATTTCACCCCAAGCAAGGCGGGGAAGCCACTAGGACGCAAGGGGTTACAGAAAATTTAGAGCAAGATCAGATAGGGAGTGATAGAAGAAATGGATGAGGGTAGTGGATAGATCAAGGCAACTGGAGATGTCGATTGACATTACATTTGAATAGCTGGAGATTATAGCTCTCAGGGAAACAGGAATAGGGAAGGGAGTTCCACAGGCGAGAGGTGCGAGACATGAAGCTATTGGAGTAGAAGAGACGGCTACATTTAGGAGTTTCGACAGTGAAGGGGTGAGAGCGGGATGCCAGCCTCGTAGGGCGCTTGAACTCATGAAGTCTGGGAACCAGCGAATGCAGCTCCTCGGAGCAATTTCCATGAAAAGTATTTGTAGAACAGACAGAGGGAGGCGACGGCGCGTCTGTGAGAAAGTGACTGTAGACGAGACGCCAGAGCAGGGCCAATTATATTGCATATCCGCCTCTGGAGCCTATCAAGAACCCCGAGGCAAACAGAAGGGCGCCAGACCATATATGGCAGCAATACTCCATGCAAGGGCGAATTGTTGATTTGTAGATCTGGAGGATCGACTCCTGGGAGAAAAAAACCAAGTGGCAACTAAAGGGAGCCAACTTTCCTTGCGGTGGACGAAGCAATTGACTCAATGTATTTATTCCATCTCAGGTCAGCAGTCAACGTGAGACCGAGAAGCCGCAGAGAGTTGCTCTCGAGAAGTTGAGCGTCAGACATTCTAATGGAGGGAAGGGAAGGATCTCTGTGGTGATTAATAGAGAGCAGTTTTGTTTTTAGAAGCGTTGAAGTTGACCAGCCAATTCTTGCCCCAGTTCACAACCGATTGGAGGTCCCTTTTTAGAGACGCACGGCCAGGTTAGTTTTGTCAGTGAGACTAGATTTGTTTTTGAGGCAGGAATAAATCATGGTGTCATCCGCGTAGATGCCAACTTGAGGGAAGTTATGGCGTCAGGAAGGTCATTTATGTAGATAAGGAATAGAGTTTCTTCCTAAAATGGAGCCTTGAGGAACACCTGCGTTCGTGGGATAGGAACTGGAGGAGAATCCGTTGAGAACGACCTTCAATTCACGGTTTGACAGGAATGATTGTATTAGGTTATATAATCGACCCGTAATGCCATAACCCTGGAGCTTGCGAAGAAGGCCGGCATGCCAAACCCTATCAAATGAATTGGAGATGTCTAGTGCCACAGCATGGTCTTCCCCCGTTATTTTGAATTGATTGGTAGAAAAGTTTCAGTGATGGCCGTAAGCACATCGGCTGTAGATCCTATAAAGCGGAAAAAATATTGCTTGTTTTTCATCATTATGGGATGAGGTTTTAAACCACCGGTATTGATTAGAAATTTTCTTCTTTTGCCGAAGAGGGAAGGAGAATGATAAAACGGTAGTTGGAAGGGTCCTGTAGGTTTTAAGTTCTTAAAGAAAGGCATATTAAAATTATTTATCAGCCAAACATAGCTTATGAGGCTATTTAGTGTTAAAGAAATTTGCTAAAAGTTAATTTAAAAAAAATGTCGCTAATATTAAAAATAGTTATTTGCCTTCAAGACCACGTTTTGGGTTTGGTTCAACGTATATTTCTCCGTTGTCAAACAAAAATAAAAAAATGTTTTTTTGCGAAAGTTTTTTTTAAAATTGTCGCCACTTTTAATTAAAACAAGACCTTTTTAGTTTTAAGATTACCAAGTTCTGATTTGGCCAGAAAGTTTGACATCAGGAAATATATTGAAGTACAGATTTTTAATAAAAATATTTTAATACAGCTTGATTCTGTTTCAGACTTATCCATAATTATTAAGCATGGAAGATATTGGGTTTTTTTCGATTTTGTTAAAAAACGAACCGAATATTTTAAATCAAGTTTTCGATGGCGACTTATAACGAATATTTGTCATTGAAAAGTAAAACGTTAAAATTTAAGGCGTATATTATGAAAACTACAGATATGAAAAATTTATAATTTTCTTCTTTCTAATATAGTTAGGTTAACGGCGAACAGAAGGACTGATTTTTTAAAAATTTTTTTAAAAATTAGCCTTTAAAAGCATTCCGATCGGAATATTAATTATTTTCAAAATTGATTATTTTACTAAATGCGAATTTAGAAAGAGAAAAAAGGACCGTAACAAACAACATTTAATACGGCAAACAACTTAGCTAAAACATATTTAAAAGGATTTAGTGTCCCAAAACAAATGATTGTTCATATTGTCCCAAAATTTAACGAGGAGGTTTACAGAACAAAGAACAAATATAAATAAAGATTTCCAACCAAATCAGCCTTTTTTAATCCATGGATAAGGAATAGTAAAAAACTTTTTTTGGGTTGTGCACATGTTGACCAGTTTCCATGTGTGTCGCCCTGAATTATCAGGTAATCCAATGAGGCCATTCCTCAAAAAGAAATGAAACAAAAAACTTGAAGGACATGAAGTTTCAACATCTCTAAAATTAAATGCGTGTCATGGTTCAAAATAAGGCAAACAAAATGGTTCCATACTGGCAAAGGTATCCTTATATCTCCTTAACTATATTTAAACTGAAAATTTTGTCCATAAATTTTTTTTGCAATGTATTGAATACATTGTTTCAACGTATCTATGATATTTATCGTTAATAAGAACACTTAATAATATATATCGGTAAATATGAAACTATATATATAAAATTTTGATGTATTGAAAGACACAAACGTTTTTAGTTATCCAGTGAACTGTTAGAACAAGATAAGGAGACATCACTTGCATTTACATCACCTACTTAAAGGTTTGCCAATTATTTGATAGTCCTGGGGATGACAATAAACTACATCAAGCAGCAAGGTCTCTGATCAGGAATTATAGGTTAAGAATTGTGGTGAACACCTTTTAATTTTGGCAAATTCCCAGGCGTTATCTGACCCAATTTTTTACCTACTTATGGGTAAATACGAACTCCAAAAGCAAATTGAATTTTAGGAAAGACAAAAAATATATTATAGTAAAAATACCATTTTGTTAAAAAAGGACCAAATATATATTTCATTTTTGAACACAAGATAAAAACTTTTTTTTTAATTAAAAAATGAATTACAACATTATAGAGCAAATATAGCAGAAATACTTACTTATTTATTTAAAAAAATATATAATTCTATAGTAAATATTCCAGGAATATCTTAAGAAAAAATTAACACTACACTTAAATCGTTCAATTACCAACACTACATTTTTATAACAATCAATATAACATTAAAAAGTATAAAAATATATCTTATTGTAAAATTACCAACAGTACATATTATCCCCTAAAAACTATATCTCAAAAATACCTGTATGACCAGAAAATATAAAATTATGTACAAAGTATTTCTAGTTGAAGGTATATTGCGTACAGATTATTTAGATTTCGGCATTAAATAACCTATAGATTTGTTGGGATGTCGACTTCAACAAAAATATGCATTTTACCAAATTGTTTATTCTATTAGCGATAGTTAATCATACATATTGACGCTTGATCCATACTAATGCCATACGACTGAAGCTTTAAAAACAATCTTCTTCCATGTGTCGTGTCTCTTGAGGGCGTTGGCGATCATGGCTTTCCTCAATTTCCTGTCTTTGTAGTTTTTTTTTATAACTTTTTGTCTTTTTGTTATCTCTCCTAAACTTTGTTCCACCATCCATTTCCTCAAGCTCACTAGGGAGGTTGTTTGTGTTTTTTTTTCATCTGTATCTCTTGCCATCGATCTGTCTTGTCAGTGTGAAAGTTGTCAAGCCTTCTTATGATGTGCCCTAGAAAATTCAATTATTTTCTGATGTTAAATAAATGTGTGCTTTTTGTTACCATTTTCTCTAAAAGTTCGTCATAGCTCACACGTTCCGTTGATGTTATTCTCGGCATCTTTTTGTAGAATCATTTTTCTGTTACTTCAAACCTCTTCCTCATCTGAGAATATTGTCCAACATTCACTGCGATACAGGAAGACAGTATATTTTGTCATTTACTGTAGACATTTACTTAAATTTGTTTTAACGTTGTTTTCATCCCGGTACAAATCTTGAAAGATTGGCTTCAGTCCTTCAGGCCATAGCGCCACATGGTGGACTGTATAAAAAAAAATTCTTACTCACTTATAATAGAAGAGCAGTCGTGGTAGCATCGATTATACAAAGTAGCGGGATGAGGAACTTCGTGGGGAAGAGCATGAAGACAGGTTATTTCACTGTGCGGTTAGGCCTCTTTAATCTTTTGGTGCGTTAAGCCTGTTGACTCTTTAAAATTCTTGCAGCCCTCTGTTGCCTTTCAACCGTTTTGGTCTTTATATAAAAAATTTAGGCAATCTATCACTATCAGTACTCCGTACCCACGGGGATTTGAAACCAGTATTTTGCCGGACTCTGCATTCTGTAATTGAGAAAAGATCTATTAAGTCATGATTTAAGATTCAATTTAATTAATGATTCCTCTTTCTTTTGTCTGCTGTTTCAAAACCAACAGAAGTCGTTCACACAAGGAAATTAGAAATAGGATTCCAAGCCAAAAATAGGTGATTTCTTTCTTTACTCAATTTTATAAACTTCAACAAAGAATCCGAAGTATACATAAATAATAAATCTCTCTGGCTTTTTATGTCAGCTTTTACTTACATAATCTGGCTAATCTTAACGACACAGTTATTCAAGTGCGCAAATATCCAGATAAAAACTATACAATCAAGCTTTAGAGGGAATATTTTCTTCAGCTGATGTTGAAAGAGAAGAGACCTCAAAAGACAGATGTTGTTCTGCCGACGAATACGGAAAATATGATCGACAGGATATTGATAACGATAAAGTTATAAGGAAAATAAAACTTAAAAAAAACTGATAATATCAATCAGATAAAAACAGGTGAAATATTTGAAACGCACAACGAGGAAAGCGGTCTGGAGATATTAATACTCGGAGCCTAGTGAAGACATCAAAGTGAATAACAGGCCTTTTTGATGAGATTGTTGTACGCAGGGCAAATAATGATATGTGATAAGTATGAAAAAAGGGAAGTTGTAGAGAATATTAATCGTCTAAGTCCTGAAAGATACATAAAATATGATTTAACATTAGTTTAAGTGGAACCAAATCAATAGGCTTAGAAACGTTAATAATTCCATATTGTGATGAAAAAAGGATTACAGAAAAATTTTACAATATAATCGCTTTCCTTGCTAATGTTTGAAGAAGGTATGGAAAAGAGATTCCGTGATAGATAAATCCCCAGTATGCCTATGTATCATGAAATGCCGTTCTATGGAATGGTAAATCAGGGGATGTCATTGGCTTGGAGTCTATCTAGAGACTAAATAGGGTATCGACTGACGTGTCAATAGCGGTAGAACATTTACTGAGCATTTGTCGGGGTAGGATGTTAGAAAAAAGTTCCAGAAGGTTTGTCTGCTGTCCCTTCGCATTCAGGATGTGGGTGGATTCTTAAATGATCTGCCTTTAGGTCATGGGTGATAATGAAGTCAATAATTAGAAAAATCCCTAACACTGTAAACACTGGAATTAACACATTATTGCCTAAGAAAGAAATCTTCAATGAGAAAATAACTTCTAGCGAAGCCCTCAATAAGAGTAATTTCAAACAAAAATTGTTTTACCAGTGACCTTTGAGAAACAAAACTAACTGAAATGGTTTAAGCCACTTTTCTTCAAAATTCACAGATATTTTCTAAGTTTAATTAGCAACCCTCTACAAAATCAAGATGTAATTAAATCACAAAAAGACTACAAAAAATGTTCAGTAGAAAAACTGTAAAAATTAGTTGTTCCTGAAAAAAATTTATAATATTGACCTTTATAACAACCAAATATTAAAATCATGTTAT